>JANHAO010019248.1:0-13297 GCA_026873985.1 Saraca asoca
CATTGACTGAATTTATGTGTCAATCAGGTACCCAAAAAAATACAGGCAAAAGCTGCCATTAACTGAATGCTCCAACATTTTTTTTCCAGTTTTACCATTTTGCGACCGAAATAGCCACCGTCAATTCGGTCTCCGTTTCCCCAGCAGAACCAATTTACGACCAAAAATTTCGATCACCAAGTATTTGCGATCGAATTAACCACCATAGAGTTCGGTGGCAAAACTGACTACGATTTCAGTGGCCATTATTTAGCCATTGAAACAGAGACCGAAATATCTAGTCGTAAAAATTTAAACTGCGACCAAAACCTTAGCCACCGACATATGTGGTCGCTAATTCGGTGGCCAATTTCAGCCACCAAACTAATTCGGTCACTGGTTGGCTTGCGACTAAGCTTTTAGCTGCTCTTGATTTTCGATCGCAGTTCGGTAGCCATAATTTTCTGCGACTGAAAGTTAACTTTTAGCGATCGAATAATTCGGTCACTAAATTGAATTTTTTTTGTAGTGTGATGAATACCGAATAGGTCACATGAATGCACCTCAGCTGGCATAGGTTGATTTATTAACCCTAAGTATAGCTCGCTTCTTGTATAACTCTTTACTAAAAATTTATTCAGAAATAAATACCGATATAAAAATTCAAGAAAAAACATTGGTGTTTATTAATTTCTGAATATCATTACTGGATTAGAATATGGTTTTCATTACAGGTGCCTGCTTTTGGTCAAGGGTCCATTGGGGTTACTGAGGTTGTTGTTCTATAGGTTGTACTACATAGTTTTTCAAGTGACCTCTCTTTATTAGATCCTTAATCACTTCTTTGAGTGCCCAACAATCTAAAGTATTGTGCCAGATCTCATCATGGTAGGCACAAAACTTGTCTTTATTTCTGAGCCTATTAGGAATCCTTATGGGATTGGGCTTCCTGAAGTCCTTCCTATCTTTGTCTATCGCAAAGATCTTATCTTGGGTATCCGATAGGATGTTGTAGCTATCGTAGTGACCTTGACATTGAGGTCGCTCACTTCTGGTCTTTTTTACGGCTTGGCTATTAGAGCCATCCTTCTGACCCTCTTTATTGCTTCTGCCATTACTTCTCTTTTTGCTCTAGTTAGAGCTATTCGCCTCGTCCTTCTAGTTGGACTTCTTTAGGCCAAAGGTCTTTTCCCACCTGATCTCTTTGGCAACTCATTCATAGAATTCACCCAAGTCTCTCACTAGAGACTTGTGTATGCTTTTCTACAGCTTTCCATCCTTGCAAGGTCCTACCAAGATCACTGTCAGGATGCTTTCATCCAAGGGGTTCTCTACATTACTAACTTTGTGCCTGAATCGGGTGATGTAGTCTTTCAATGATTCATTTTTCTGTTGAAAAATTATCGCGAGGTGGCAAGATGGCACGAGCTACCTTCTCAGTGCCTTGTACTGGTTGATGAATCTCCTCTGGCATTCTTCCTAACTGTGAATGCTGTGAGTTGGGAGACTCCTAAGCTATGTCTGAAGTATGTCTCCTAGGTGGTTGTGAAGATGTGGCACTTGACTATAGGATTGGTTATCTGAAGATCTATCTAGACATTGAATACGTCCAGGTGGTTATACAGGTCACTATCCTTATTGTATTGCGGGATGTTAGGGATCTTAAACCTGCGAAGAAGAGGCTCAGTCACAATCTCCCTGGTGAATGGTATCCTCTTTTTATAATGGTCTTGAGGGTCTTGAGTTAGAGAGCATTTCTCTAACTGCTATACCCTTTGAAGCAGCTCTTCCACCATCAGGTTTTGTGCCTAGATCAAGAACTGGTGGATCAATGACCCCTTTTACCTCCCTTGTCGTAAGGGTGGCAATAGGAGACTCTAGGCCTTCTGTTATGCTCGTGACCTAGCATGTATTGATCTGAAATGCATCCTTTATGAGTCTTGTTTAAGCCTTCCACTCGATACGAACCCTCACGTCTCTATCTCTCTCCATCATCTTCGCGAGCTTGGCGATCCTCTGACCTTGGTGGTAAATTAGAAAAGGGAACTAAACCAGCTCACTGATGTTCTCCTTTGGTTAGCCTCTCCTCCTGAGCTCTTTCCTGAAGCTATTAGAGTATCCCTCCGAGTGTAACGACCTCAACTTGTCTTCATGCTCCCTGGGCCTATGCTTGGGCCAGTGCCTTAACCGCGTCAGCCAGTTCCCTCACCATGTTCTCCAACGCTTCCTGACATTGATGCCACACTTATGCTCCATTAGTCCTCAGGATAATTACAACAGGCTAACAAGAGGCCAATGGAGCCATGCCAGCGGCAACTCCTATGGTGGGGGTGGCGGAAGTGCCTACCACAGGAAGGACTAGGCCTCAACTGGTAGTATATCTCACTGCTGTTCCATGTGACCCTTAGGCTTATCAATAGCAGCATCTGAACTCCTGATTATTCTTCCTCTAGCCATTGCAGTTGAGCAAGAAATCAAAGTGAATGCAACTTTGGGGCCCTCCTTCTAGTACCAAAATGTTTATGTCTGAAATCAGTCAACCTAAATTCGACACCCCAAACTGCAAGTTATGAAGGTAAATTTGTAAAGAAGAAAGAGAAAGAGAGAAATAATAGGGGAAACTAAGAACTTTTTAACGTGGTTCAATCAGATGCAAAGCCTACATCTATGGTTATATTATTTCTTAGTATTTTCCTGAGTTTTCAATATTTTATTTGTATTATCTCGTCCCTTTTTACAATGATTTCAACCCCTTTTTTATAGCAGCCAAGGTGTTACAATGTATTGTATAACAAAAATAAATCATAAATTGATTACAATGGTTAATAATGGATTCCTATTAAATAAGTAATTAAATGGTCTTCCCCAAACTAATGGCTGAGAGGGCATGCTTCGAGTTACGAACTAGATCTTGTCTTTCATGACCTGAGGTTGTTGCTTTGACCTTTGTTGGCCAATGACCTAAGTTCATATTTGGCAACCTGATGGTTTGCTTCTGTGACCTCAATCCTCGTTAAGTTGGTCCTTTATTAACTAAGCTTGTTCACTGAGCTTTTATCAGTTCATTTGTGTAGTTTCAAAAATACCAATAATACAAATATTCTTGAAATTTAATAAAATTATGCGGATCTTCTCTTTAATTTTAAAACTTATTTAGGTCTTTCTTGAAATATTAAAAAAATATTATATTTAAATTTGAATTTAAATTTTTTATTAAAAAATGATTTAAAAAAAACAATTATATAGTTCAAATCTATCAATATAAGATATCTTATAAATTTTGCGATAAAAATATATTTTTATTAAGTTCAAATGGTTAAAATATAATGAATGAAAAAGTCAAATTTTAATATAAATATAATATTTTTTTAACCATTTAAGTTTAATCAAAATATATCTTTGATCATAAAATAATTATAATATGTTATATTGTTTAATTTGAATTTATAACCATATTTTTTCATTATTTCACTAATAAAAATTTTAAATTTAAATTTTAAATATAATCTTATTTTATATTTAAAAAATATTTAAATAAATTTTAAAATTAAAAAAAGATTCGTGTAATTTCGTTAGCTCGCCTCAAGGTTCAAAGTATTTTTCCCAAGATAGAATAATGCTGATAGAATCATATGCCCTCATGACATTTTGGACTCTCTTTCAAGTATTCAATATTTTTTTCTCTCGCATTTCTATCATTATTGAGAAAAAACAATATTGAATAATTTTAGAAAAAGAAAAATACTTTAGTATTTGAATTTTTATTATGTAACACTTAAAACTTACACTTCTCCCCCTTAAACATTTGAGTTAATAGAGTAAATCAACTTTAAAAAAATACAAATTTTTACCTTATTTTATGCATTAACTTTAAAAAATTATATATTTTTACCTTATTTTATGCATTCTTGTGATATGTCCTCAATATTTCTTGATTTAGGCAAATAATATTGTAACTTTTGTGCCTCGCAAGTAGTAAGTAGGAATGGTAATGGATTAGGTTTGAGTAGACCCAACCCTAATTCGACCTAATTAGAATCCGTCACTTCAGATTTGTTAGATATTAGATCCATTAAGGATGACAAGACCTGACTAGAAAATTTGATAAAAATTCATTTTAGATCCATTTGAAATTAGAAAAATATAATTGTGATTTTTTTAATTAAAAAAGAAAAATATAATATAAAATTTTTATATTGATAATAATTGATTTGTTATAAAGTACATTATCCTAAGGGATCTAACATGATGCTCAAATTAAAAGAGATCCAAGACCCATTAGATGTTTAATAGTTAAACCCAAACTTAAACCATTAAGTAATAGATTTAATTGAATCTAACCCATTAAATAAATAACCATCTATTTAGACAAAATCCATTAAATTTGAATATTTTTATCATCTCTATTAGAAATTAAAGCATCATCGTTTAACCAAAACTAGCACTTGGAGGTGTTTCATAGCATGGGTCATTATCAAATTGGACTAAGAATATGACACAATAGATATGATATTTTTTGTAGGCATAAATCAACAAATTTGGGAAAGATAACAGATGTGCACAAAATTAGGTAAGGTTTTAGTATTTTAAAGTTTTGTACTAAATATATTACTTAACATATGTTTAGGAAAATAAAGTGTAATATTTTAAGATTGATGTACAATACAATGCTACTTGACAAAAGTTCAAGGGATAAAATGCATATTTATCATAGTTTTATATTATGAATATTCTAGCTAACTTTTATTTTTATTTAGGTTTAATTATAATTTTATTTTTTCTATATACAAATTAATTACTTTTGTTTTTCTTAAATATAAGATTTTATTTTATTTTTTTAATATACAAATTTGACAAAATTGGATTTAAATTTATAACTTTAATCAAATTTAAAAATAAAAATCTTAATTGACACATAAAAAGAGACTCTAAATTGACAACCATTTGAGAAGAAATTACTGAATTACATAATACTGATAGTCAAATTAGAGAAGCTTTTGTACCTAAGGTGGCTTATGTGATTTTCGCGTTTGTTGACATGAAAAAGTGAGTTCTATTAATTTTCTTCTAAGTTATAGTCAATATAAAGCCATATTAGAACTTTATTTGCTAAGTAGGAGTTTTTTTTTGTCTTCAATTGAACGTAGTTATTAATTTGCAACTAGTTTAATTTAATTTGTAATTAGAGAGACCAAAATATGTATATTACATTTAAAAAGTTTAAACAGATCAATTTGTATATTAAGAAAATCAAAATTATAATTCTGTCTTTCATTTATATATCCTTCTTTAACCATAAACAATAATTGAACTTGATACAAATAGTCAAACTATGGGGGAATGAACTTCTAAATTAGTAATTAAGTTAACTTTGCTAGAATTTTCTATATTGAATTACTAGGCCATTTGTTAAATTGAATAATTGAATATGAAAACAATATAATATAATGGGCCAGTAAATCGTAACCATATAATTGGATCTTTTTAGACACATAAACCTATCATAGATATTAGATATATGAACTTTGAAAGTAATCTTACGATGATGGGTCATATAATCTAATAGAATTCTAAGAAGGTAAATCCCTACTTACACTCTAGTTAGTGCAATAGCTATCTCATTGATGATATAGAATAGTTCTATCTCACTTTTCTTTATTAAAGTTCAAGAGGAGTGAACCTAACTAAAATTTAGTTTCATAGATTTTCAATCAACATCAGGTACACATTGTATTTATTAATTTTAATTATTTTGCACAGATTTTATACTTTGTAATATGAGGGTAAAGATTAGATTACTGACTAATTTATTCCCTTAATTTCTTTTAGTTGGTATCAAAACCAATTTTTCTGTTATGTTACATAGTTAAATTTGTCCAAAATTCTATTTAGCATTTTTGCGTGTTTGAATTGTTCATAAATCCATGATTTATAATGAGAAATATTATAAATTTTATATTGATATTATTTTTGTTTTTGGGTTGATATTTTTTGCATGATTCAATTACAAATTTTATCAATTTTGAGATGCAATCATGGATTAGACTAATTTAAGTTTCCTAGAAAACTGAGTTCTCAAATTTTAACTCTTTGAAGCAATATTATTCAAATTAATTTATAATTTCATCTTAAAAGAATGTAACATTCAAAATATATAAATCAATTTGAACAAAAGTGATTTGTGAATAGAAATTTTTAGTGAAGTTTTCGAAATCATAGATGACCATTCAGGTTCATGCTTGTTTATCATAATTTGATTTAATTTGTTATGTTTTATTCAAATTGTTTGATGATTTTGTTTTAGAATGATAAAATGCTTAAAACCCCTAAACTAATTTGACTAAAACTAATTAAAGTTGCTCTTTTGTATGAGAAATTCGAACGAAATTTTTCCAGTTTAGTTTTGAAAATAGAAATATTTTATTTAATTTTTGTCCAAGTTATTTGAGAATTAATTTGGTATTTTTTGGATCTGAAATACTATATGATTCCTACATGTTGGACTACTATATGTAATTTTTTTTCATAATTTTTTAATGCTTTTTATTATCATTTAAATTTTGCATGATTATATACATAAAAATTGGAATTATGTAGGAATTATATTACTCATGTTATGCCATAAAAATTTGGGTAATTGTGTTACTCACTTATCATGAAACTAGTTGAATAAAATTTTGCTAAAATAAAATTTTTGCATTATATCAAGGAGAGTGCTAGGTTAATAATATATATACTCTATCAGTGCAATATTACTAATATAGTTTGTTAGTGATAATATGAATATTTGAATTGCTTGTTATATTCTTAAAATTTTGAATATTCTATCGGTGTTAGATTTTAAGAATGTAACATTCAATTCTTATATTATATTATAATGCCTTAAATATCCTATCGAAATTAGGTTTCATTGTATAATACTATTTATAATTGTATAGTTTGTGTTTCATGAGGAAATATTATAGCATGATTACGTTAAACATGCATCTTGAAAATTTATAATGAATTTCATAAATTGATATTTCTTTGATTTTTTATTATTTATGCAATTAACTTCTATGAAAATAGTGAATTAGACTAATTGTAAGGATTAAGCTGAGTTATTGATATCATATCTAATAATCACTAACCTGGATTTGGCATTTAGAAAGGAAGAGCTAACGATTGACGATAAATCTACTGTTGTGCAAAAGGATCTTCATGAAAATGGGCACATTTTAATAAAGTGTACTTAATGGTTATAATGCATACTAAGGATAAAACCATTAGTAAAAACATTATTAACTCTCTAAATGCCAAAGCCTTTATGGATTTTGTAGCTAAGAAGTTCATAAAATTTGATAAAGACATTACCTCTCATTGTTGGAGAAAATGGCACATGATGGTATTAGTGGAGTTCGTGAGCACATCATATAATAGATGCACTATTACAATCATTCAAAGGACAAGAAAGTGAACTTAGGAAATAGTTATTTGATCTAGCGTATTTTCAAATCTCTTTTGGCTCAAATTGATGTTCTTAAGATATTATATCACACTCAAGAGGATGAGTGAACTATTAATGAGATGATCTTTATTGTTAATCAAATGATAGATAACATGAAGAAAGGAAGGGTCATTGTGCTTACAATGTTTCACAAGAATTAAGTGCTGAGTGTGGGAATATGTCACATCTAAAGGATAACAAAGGAACCTAATTTTAAGAAGCAAGAAAACTAATTTGAATGTGCAACACTATACACCAAGAATCATTTAAATACTAAATGGAAAGGAATTGATGTATGTAAGCCCTTATATGTCCCATTAAGCATTCTTTTTTTTTTAAACATTATGCATACATGATATCAAATTTGTTTAGTACGGACATTAACCAAGAAAAGGATATCACATTATCATAATATTCTGATTTACCAATTAATCTATATCAATCAAACTTCTAAAGTAATATTTTATACTTTAGGTTATTGCCTATAGCTTCTAGTTTTTCATTTCATTCTTAACTTTACCCTTATCAGTCTTTTGTGATGAGTACTTATATTATGATGTGTATTACCTTGATATCAACCTTTTCACTTTAGTGCTAAAATGCATTCCTAGTGTTATCATAAAGTTATAATTAAATAGGAACACCTAAGTTTAATTGATGTCTAATAGTCCATATATATTACACGATGTAGAAATTATTGCATACTTTGTCAATGCACTTTTCTTTGTGTATTTGCTTGTCAACACTTTTATTGGTCTTCTTCATTAACTTCATTTTTGTATGTAAACTTCAAGCACACACCAATAATGTCCAGATTATTTTTCATGCTCATAATCCTATAAATTTTAGATATTTTGCATATATTTTTCTTGTCCACATCTACATAGAACATGAAACTCTTATCTAGCTACGATCTTTTAAATTCCATTGGAAAGTTTATGCAATCACCATTATGAGAGGGAGTTTTATTTTTTCATGTTAGATAATATATTTCCAATATATAGTAGTAATGTTATATTAAATTTTATTTTTTATACAAACTTGCATGAGTCTTTCCTTTAGTCCGAAAACCCTTTTTTTTTCACAATCTTGATTGCTTCATTGTCAAAAATTACAAAAGAGACATAGTTTTCATTGTATGTTATTAAGATCTATATTCTATATCTATGTTATAGCAATATCAGATATGTTTTTCATTAGTTATATGAAATTTTAATAAAAAAAACACATGAAAAACTTAAATAAAATCTAAAAAAAAGTAAAAGAAGATTTGCAATTTTAGGATAAATTTATGTTTGAATCTTGTAGCAACTAAAGTTGGTGTGCCATTGCAACTAGCTAATCTTTCCATCATTCACTTGTCACATTCTATGCATGCATCATAAAATCATAGATGGCCTGTTTGTAACATTGTTACTTCGGCATAAGTAACACACTTTTTAGGTAGTTAGGATAAAGTGCACAATTATTTTAGATTCTTGTTAGTTTATTTTATAAAAATAATTTATAGTTTTTGTTGATAGTGGATTTCGGTTCGGTTCGGTCCAAATCTAATCAACCCAAAGAGTTCTTACAAGGCTCAAACTGTAATCCGATTGTGCAAATGAAGAATAAAGAGATAGAAAGGAAGAACAATAAGAATGCAGAAGGATTTTTAATGTGGTTTGGCTAAAACCAGACAACACCAGTCTTTACGTCCACGATATTATTTTATTGCTCTGGTAAAATTTATAGAGGCTGGAGATTACATCAAAATAAATGTACAAGATAGCCTAGACTATTATAAAATGGCTTCTGTAGGATGCTTTCTATGGATGGGTCCTACACGCTACTTCCTTTAGACTAGCCCCACAAGTCAAGTCTGAATAGGTGCCTACTTCAGATTTACTCTCAGGGAGTTCTTGGCTAGGTGAGATGTTATGTCCCACAGGCTGAGACTCTGGGTTTGGGGTTGTCGCTGACATTAAGCCAGTGAGGTCGAGCTCACGAGCTTGCATTAATGAACTCGCACAAGATGAACTATTAGCCTTCGCGAGTCAGGGCTTATTCCTTAGAGAGCGAGGGCTTCTGCCTTGTCCCGTGCTTTTGATACTAACGATTTGATGAGCTTAGCTTTTTTCTCATTTGGACTTATCTGCTATTGGGCCTTCAGCAGCTCATTTTGCATAGTATCAAAAAATACCCATAACATTAGCCCCCCAACTCTCAACTCACTTTGTGAGTTGGGAGTTGTACTTTTGTTGGTAAAAGCTTCATTTGTGGATTATCGTGCAGTCAAAGTCTTTGTAGCCAGTCTGTCGTTTCATTTGCTCTAAGCCATACCTTCTAATATATGTGCTTTAGAGCCATTGGTGAGTTTGCCTCGTTTTCTTATAAGGCATTTAATGAAGAACAGTTGGACTTTTTTTGGACTCTTTGGTAAGACTAGGCTAGTCTATTTAAGGCATAAGAAGTCCTTTTTCCTTCTTCATTGAGTGATCTGATGAGTGCCTTAGATAAGCCTCCATATTTTTGATGGTCTGCCTTTCTGGTAAGGCGTGTATAGTCTGCCATATAAGAAATCTTTATAGGTAATCCTTCTCCGAGGATTTTGAAAGATCTTACATAGATCTTGGATTGTTTCCTCATGGTTATGTTGTGGGGTTTTGCCTTCCCAGCCATGTTCCTTTGTTTCTTAATCCTAGGGAGATATAGGGAGATAGGTGTGCTGGAAAGGAGCCTTTAGTTGAGGAGGATGGCAAGAAAAAGATTAAGGAGCAAGCATGCCCCTTTGTCCTCCTGTTGATTGGAGTTCACCTCCAAGAAGCTAGTCTTTTTTCCAGAGTGTAATAGTTGTAGGCTTTTTCTAATTTGTATTTTGAATCTTCTAATGTAAATTTACCTTGTTGAGGCTATTAATGAATGAACTTTTCTTCATAATTTTTTGAATGTTGAGCTCAATATTCTGTATATCACAAATAATAATGTAAATTCCTACAAATCACAGTAAAATGAAATGTTTAGACAACCACTCAGTGCTACTTCATGGTGAGCAATGGATCTGGGCATCGGAGAGCTTCAATTAATAATGAGCATTTAGGTAGGTCGCATGAGAGCTGCGTATAGGAGTAAGTTCGTAATAGGTCACATGAGAGCTGCGCCTAGGAGTAAGTCTGTAATAGGTCACATGAGAGCTACGAGCAATAGGTCGCATGGGAATTACGAGCAATAGGTCGCATTCACATGGTGCTTGAGAAAGTTAGTCATGTGCATGAGTTAGGGGTCATATGCATATGGTGCCTAACAAAGTTAGTCGTATGCATGACGAGGTAGCATGCATATGGTGCCTAAGAAAGTTGGTCACATGCACGTTGAATACAAGATCATATGCATATGGTGCTTGAGAAAGTTGGTCATATGCATGACGAGGTCGCATGTATATAGTGCCTCAGAAAGTTGGTCGTATGCACAAGTTGGAGGTCTTATATATACAGTGCCTAAGAAAGTTGGTCGTATGCATGATGAGGTCACATGCATATGGTGCCTAAGAAAGTTGGTCATGTTCATGTTCATGTGAGGTTGCATTAGGATGATACCGGGAAGTAGGTCATTCTAATTTGATAATGTTGATTCGATTGTACTAATGTGGTGCCAGAGAGTGCATCATATTAGCACGATACCAATTAAACCTAAAACTTAAAAGGATATAGTCTCAAGCTGGGATAGGGGAGCTCACTTCTTCGAGAGCTAGCTACCAAACTATCATTTTGCTAAGAATTTGCTTAAAGGCTATTATACACAAAAATTGGGCTACTCCTACATACTTCATTACAGGATCAACATATGGTTCTCACTACAACTGTCTGCCCTTGCTCAGGATCCCACTGAGGCTAAGAGAGCTGCTACCCTACAGGTCACACCATGTACTCCTTTAAGTAGCCCTTCTTAATCAGATCTTCAATCACATCTTTGAGGGCTCGACAATTCGAAGTGTTGTGCCTAACTTCATTGTGTAGGCGCAAAATTTGTTTATGTTTCTATTCACATGTGGAGTCCTCAAAGGGTAGGGGTCCTAAAATCTTTTCTTTCATTTTCTATCGCAAATATCCTATCTAGAGTGTCTAATGGGACACTGTAGTAATCATGGTGACTTGAGTGCTGAGGTCACTTGTTCTTAGACTTATTCGTAGTCTGATCACTAGGGTGCTCACTTTAGCTTTTGTCACTTCTCTTTTTCTTTTGAATGAAGCTATCCTTCTCATCCTTCTAATCAGGCCTTCCCAAGCCAAAAGTTTCTTCCTACTTAATCTGCTTAGTAGCTTATTCATAAAACTCAGTTAAATCCTTCATCGGGGACTTGTAAATGCTCTTATATAGTTTTTCGTCTTTGCAGAGTCCCATAGAGATTGTTGCCAACATGGTTTCCTTTGAAGGATTTTCTATTGAATTGACTTCAAGTCTAAATTTAGCAATGTAATCCTTTAGCGATTCATGCTTACGCTAAAAGATCATTGCGAGGTGGTAGGAGGACACGAGCTACCTTTTCAATGCTCGATACTGGCTGATGAACTTTTACTAACATTCTTCCTAACTACATATTAAGTGAGCTAGAAGGCTTCTAAACCAAGCCCGAGGTACAACCCCTAGAGTAGTTAGGAAAACTCAGCATTTAACCAGAAGATTAATCATTTGCAAACCCATTTGAACATTGAATGCATCCAGATGGTCATAAGGATCAGTGTCCCCGCTGTATAATGGAATTATGAGGACTTTGAGCTTAAAAGGAAGGGGTTGTGCTTCGATCTCTTTAGAGAATACCGATCTCTTATCATAGTGAGCTCGATCATTCGGAGCTCGAAAATGTTCCTCTAACTGGTTCATCTTTTGAAATAACTCTTCCAGCAGCGAGTCTCATGCCCCAGATCATTGGTAGGAAGATTCTTAGTTTCTTTGACTCTCTTAGTCATAAGAATAGCAACCTAAAGTTTGTTTTTGCAAGCAGCAACTTGAGGAAACTTCTTGATTGGCTCTACTCGAATGTCCAGCTTGCTGTTGCTGGTGAACGTTTCCGAGTGTAGTAACCTTAGCCTGCCTTTGCACACTCTGAGCTTGTGCTTGTGCTAGCATTGTGACTACTCTAGTCAATTCTCCCATCATATTTTCTAATCTCTCTTAGCACCGATGCTAGGTTTATGCTCCATCGATGCCATTAATAATAGCAATAGGTTGATAAGAGCCGGTTGGGGGCAAGTGATGTGTTTGATTGTCACAACCAAATCAAATTAGAAATTTATAAAACTGGATTGCACTACTCTACTTGTAGCATAGAGCAACACCGGGTCAAACCCAAAGATCATTTATGGATGATACTAATCAAATTAAGAGATGTAAATTGGGGGGTGGGGTTGGCAGAAACTAAACTACAACTACACTAACAGAAAACATACACAAAATAAAAACTAAAACAAAGATAGACAAGTAACTAGCCAAGGGATTCAACTTGAGATCAATGCATCTTAGATTACTAAATATTCATTTAATTATTGATAATCATAACAAGGATCCCTGAAATGATTAATGAGTTTTATGAAAAACTCAGCCACAAGCAATCCATTAAGATCTCAATGCATTACTTAGTTTTTCTATCCTTTTCTAAGGTGATTATCAAGATCTTAATAACCATATCAATATCTAAATTAAATGGATCCATTTAAGTTAGATATTACAATAAAAACAAAGAGGAAAAAGGAAAGAAGTGACTAACAATCGAATGCAAGAATGAAAGAACCAAACCTCAACATTAATCTTCAAGTGTCAACCCTTGGTTGGTTACAAAGTTAGCCTTCCATGGAG
>JANHAO010019249.1:0-13288 GCA_026873985.1 Saraca asoca
TCTTTTCCACCACACAAATATTTTCAACATTCTCTCCATATCTCTTCAATTGATTCACAACTGCCTTCACCCTTGAACAATAATCTAAAATTGATTTGGATTCCATCATCATCAAAGCTTCAAAATCACCCCTTAGTGATTGAAGTTTCACCTTCTTTACTTTGCAACACCTTGGAGAGATGTTTGTAAAATCTCCCAAGCTGCATTTGAGATGGAAGCATTGGCCACCTTCTCAAGCATACCTTCATCCAAAGCTGCATGGATCATGGAACATGCAAGCTGATCTAATTTGCAATTCCTAATCAAAGTCTCTCTTTGATTTTGATTTAAAGCTGTTTCATTTTTTGGTTCTTGATAACCTCTTTGTACAATATCCCATGTTTATTGACTGCCAAGCAAGGCCTTTATTTGTATATACCAAAGGACATATTTCTCCTTTATGAGCTTAGGAATTGGTGGAAGACCACTCATCTTTTCTATTTTAACCAAGCTCTGATGTCATTTTGTTAGGAGGAAGAGGTAATGTATAAATCTCAAATATATTGAAATTTCAAGTACAAAGGCAATTTGTAGTACTCATGGGAGACTCTTGATGCATATATATAAATATACTAATAAATAAAACTCTTGTATCTAGATGCATGAATTTTAAAATGTAATGGATATACATGAACAATGAATTTGAACTCTTTGAAAATCTAAAAGAATCATGAACTTAGTCAATAAGAAGGTTCTAAAATTAAAATTAATATTCAACAGAAGCAACTTGCCAGATCACATCAGAGTTTGGCCCGCTCATCTGCGCTTTAGTGGCGCTCAAGGTTTCGGACACAGTGCTTGTTTAGCATCGCCAAAATCTCATCCCAAACGGTCTCAGTTGGGACATTTTATTTTTCTATGATCAAGCTCAGATGCGCCCAATTTCATCTGGTTCTTTGTCAAAGAGCGATTGTCTGATTATGGCATCCATGAAGAATTTTCTTCACTGGCAAGTTTATGCATATCAAAGGTACAATCCTATTACTTCCAACTCATGTCTCTATATTTCTTGGATTAATTGATGACCGCACTACTCGGAGGGCCCTGTTCTCGCTGTCACTCTACGACTGGTAGCCAAACATACAAAAATTGGCTAGAAACTTACGGCTTAGATCGCACATACCAGCTGTCTGTTGAAATGCTGACTAGGCTGATATTAAGCATGAGTGCACGGCTCAAGTTGATATGGGTGTTTGCAGAAAAGCTAAAGCTTATTAACGAGCAATACATATGCCGGCATATATACATGTATAAAGTCAAAGAAAGTCAGAAATGTTCAGGAAGGCATGAAGTGGTATATATGGAAAATGCCATGGCATTGGTTGTTAAGGAGGGAAAGACAACATTCATGGCCGTGAAGCAACTGTCTATATCAGCCATCACGCTTCCATAAATCCGAATATCATTGCCCGGTAGGTTTAAACCATTACGTGAATAAACAAATTCATTAGTGACGTTTCAGTCACCATCAAATAAATGTGCACAGCTGAGTAACTGCTCATCACTTATCCCCTTTGCAGCTAAGCCTACAGTGCCTACAAGGCAGCAATGACGGTGGTTTTCTTTGTCTTCGGAATCTATTTTCATGGCAGTGCCGTCATGGCCCCAAAGGGAGAGAAGAGCAACAAGGCATCAAGGATTCAGCGCTTTTACGTAGGGGAAGCTTCTAAATTGTATGTAAGGTCGTTGGAGGGAATAACTAGTTGTTATTCTATAATTTCAGTCAACTTAACTGGAATTTTATGGGTGACAATACGCAGTCTTTAGTATATAACTCTGGTAGCTTAAGTTGCAGATGCTCATGATTTTTGAATATTGCAGTTGGAGATGAGTCCATGTGGGTACCACAAGGATTGTTTAAACAGTTCTATATTTGCTGTTTGAAATAGCTATATATCATCATATACATATTTAAGCTGTTGGTCCTGTTTAAGATAATTTAGCAACATAAGAAGGCTTGAGGATTTGTCTAGGTCACCGCCATTTAATCACATCAAGTACACAAAGAAATACACTAGAATCGGTAAATTCTCTGACAGCAAAGCATTCAATATTTGAGGTACAGATCATTTGCATTCCGAAACGATCATCACTCTTTCAGTGATAATTTTCAAGATAGATTTTAAGTTAGAGATAACTGCTCCAACATCAGCATCTTGACAAGAAAACGCGATTGTGGAGTCTGGCTCAGTTCTCTGACCTTGTCTTATGTGAGAACCTGCTGATGAACCCATATCACATTGCATGGACCTAAACAGCAATTTCTAACCCTATTTAATTTAGCATAGTGTCATCTGCTGTGCATGATATCATGTCACCATCATTTTTAGACTTTATGCTTATTAGATGCTAGCACATGGATAAAAAGTACTTTATGCTTGTCATGTCAACTACTTTTATACTTTATGGTTAGGGTCATCTGCGTGATTGGTATAGCCATTACCATTTACCTTTTGCCATTTTCATGTTTAGCATTAGCTATGTTTGAAGATCAGCTATAAGCAAATGGCTTATAACATATTGTCATTACCTCAATGTTAAAAATGACCTGGATATACATTATATATTTTTCGTAGTTATGTAAATTAATACTGGATACTTAAACAATGTTATTGTTGAAAAGGAAAGAGTAAACACTCTTAGAGATTATTTGAAGAATCATACCATGTCTATTGCTATACTTTACCATGGAGAAGTTTGAAGAGATATGCTTTACTTGCATACTTCTATACTAACTTATTTATGTCATTTTATGCAAGGACGTAAAATCACACAAAGTTCAATGCTCATCCCTAAAAATGCCAACCAACCCAAGAACTTAGAAAATGATCAACTTTCCAACCCACAAGAAAGCGACCCACTAAAAAGTAAGTACATGTGAAGGCCAATCAATTGGTTGGAAGTCATCCAGAAAATTGAGACTCGCTTATAAAAACACAATAGGTATTATTCCCTACTCTTTGACACACATTGATTTATGTTCCTCTAGAGTAATAACTAATTTAAATATCAAAGCATGCTCGGCAAGTCCATCATCGTGCATAGCTAGCTCTATTCACTGTGTAGGATTTCTTGATCATGATTGATCTGAGCAATAGTAGAAGATTCGAGATGATAAACTGCTTGTCAGATTAGTAAAAGGAATGGAAGAAAATAGTGAAAAGCAAAAGATTGAGCCATGAGCTCAAAGTCAAAGACTAAGAAGATCCATTGACATGAAGACAAGCCCAGGCAGGTTCCTTAGCACTAGTAAAAATCCAAGCAGTTCATTTGGTCTAGGCAAATCCCCTGCTACACAAAATCCAAGTAGATCCCTTAGTCAGGGCTGATCTTCCATTACATAAAATTCAAGCAGATCCATCAATTCGGGTAGATCCCTATATGCTCAAAATCCGAATAGACCCCTCAGTCCGGACAGATCCTCTGGTACACAAAATCCAAGCAGATCTCTCAATCTAGGCAGATCTCCCAGTATACTCAATATTTGAGTAGATCCCTCGTTATACACAAAATCTAAGCAGTTCCCTTGATCCGGACAAATCCCTCGATACATGAAGACTGAGCAGATCCCTCAGCATAAAGACAAGCCTGGGAAAATCTTGTGATGCAAATAAAAATCTAAGCAGTTCCCTTGATCGGGTAGATCCTCTGGTACATAAAGACCAAGTAGGTCCCTTGGCACGAGGACAAGCCTGGATTGATCCCCCAATGTGAATAAAAATCTAAGCAATTTCCTCACTCCGGGCAAATCCCTCCATGCACAAAAGTCCAAACAGGAATTTAAATCAAACAACCTTAGCATTGAGTTTGGCTTGAACAGCCCCTTCAGTATCAAATTTAGGTCGAATGACCTTGACATTGAAATTGGCCTAAGCTGCTCCATCAGCATCAATTTTAGTCAAACAGTCCCTTTAACATGAAGTTAAACCTCAAATGGCTCCATTATATTGTATTAAGCCGTAAAAAGATAACAAATTTGAAATTCAAAGTTTTGGCTACAAGCATACAGTTAAACCACTACAAACCCCAAGCATGGGACAATTGATACTCAAATTATCAAGAACTCTCACGATTCCAGTTGCATAACTAGAATCAATGTCTATAATGAGCAGAGAATAGTTGACTAGAGAAGACAAAAGGTTTTCAAGCAAGCTAATTGTCATACCCGTCAAGGGGAAAAGGGGCAAATGACACGATCCAAAATACATTGATCAACTAATTGGACCATTCAACTAGGCTGAGAACCAGTTGAACAAGCTCAATCCCAAGGCACCAGTTTATGCACCACTCGTTTATATAAATTAAGGTATGCACTCTTGATAAGGAGCTTTGCCCTTATTCTCTTCTTACATTCTTTTACATGGTCACTAACTTGACTGTCGGAGTGTTCTCTAAACCCTCAATTTCGATCACTTGTGTTTTTATTTTGTAGGTCCTACAGATAAGGATTTGTTAATAACAATTCCTATATTTAAAGGAGTCATAAGTAAGACCTAACTGACATACCATACAAGACATTACCACAAGTTAAATAAGAGAGCAATGAGTAAAGGGAAGTGAGGGGGATATGGAGGAAATAAGTGGTATGTTGTCTTTGTAGGGAGGATCCTTAGGGTGTAAAAGTGGTGGCTCGAATTCCATGCCCAGGGGAATTGATTTAGTGAGGCCATTTACAAATCCTTTCTAACCCTAGAGGAGGCTAAGGCAGCATATGTGGCCTGGTTATTAGCCAAGAGCCATTGACCATTTAGATGAGGCTTCGATCGGTTGAAGAACGTCTATGTTGTTTTCATCGGACAAAGGCCTGGAGTTTATGACATGTGGTCAAAGTGTCACATTCAAGTCAATGGATATAGAGGTGCAGTTGATTAGTCTTATAGAAGTAGAAATACAGTTGAGGCTACCTATTAGCTAGCAATGGAGGGAGGGTAGCAACCAACAAAGTACCATTGAAGAGCCCAGCTGCGAAGCATGTCGGATTGGTCCGTAACATGGTGAAAATGGTAGTTTCATCCACAGGCATGAAAGGAAGGAGGCTACAAGTGATGATGAGATGTATGGTGTTATGAGTAATATCCAGTTTTACTAAATGGGCTGGTAAAGGCCCGAAATACACTAAGTCCAAGCGAGAAAAGAGTCAAGCTCACTAGACCACTATCCATGCAAACATAAGGCAAGACAGAGATCCCAGCTCGCACAACCGGTAACTCGCTATAAGCGAGCTCGCATTGCCAAAGGCGAGCTTACAAAGATCACCCTTACTGATCGAAGACCAACAATGACTGAGCCCCATCTTGTGAATATCGCACCTTGTCTAGCTGAACCATGAAGCAGCGACCTCTTAGACTTTGTGCGTGGGGCCAGCTTACAAGAAGCAATATCATGGGCCCACCTGCAGAAAGTAAACATCAGAAGTCAGCTGGCAATTTGTAGAAGACATTTTACAGTAGTTTAGGCTATCTTGTACATTTATTTTGATGTAACAGAAATACAAATTATATAATTACATTTATAATCTCCCTATCCTCTATAAATAAGAGGAAAGATATCACTAAAAGCTAAGCTGAAACAGCTATATCACAACTCTATAAAATTCTTCTCAAATAAATAAAATACTACCGTGAAGTAGGAGCTGGTGCCATCTGACTTTGGTCAAACCACGTTAAAAACACTACATTCTCACTGTTCTTCTTCTGTTCTTCTCCTTTGTTCTCAATCTTTATCGACCGAAAATAGTCTGAGTCCCGGAAGAACCTTTCAAGTTGGCTAGATTTGACAGAACCAAAATCCATCATCAACATTTTAGCACCGTCTGTGGGGACTCATCTGAGTTCTAGTTGATTTTCTATATTCCCATTCACTCTCTATTTAGTTGTAATGGCCAAGGGAAAAGCCATCAAAAAGCCAGTGCTACCAATAACCAGATTGAGGAAATATGGCAAGTCCTTCCACCGCTAAGGCCACCAATGGTTCACTCCCTTTGGCTTTCCGCCAACCTACCATTACTGTCCCTAAAACTGACAGAGTGAAAATATGGCACCAACATTAGGAAGCGCTGGAAGGTTTAGTGAGAAAAATGGCTTAGGCATTGCAAATGCTGGCATAAGCGCAAACCTGAGGTTTGTAAAAGCAAACCAAGATCGCTATACCTGGGAAGATTCACCAGTAGCAATGAGCAGCAAGTTCAAATAAAGCTAATCAAGAGCACATTTCTGGCCGCTACTCGTGTGATCAAGAAGATAAGAAAAGCCATCAGGCCTCTAACCAGCAATCTGGGGGGCTAACTTCATTGGTAGAAGAGTTGCTTCAAAGAGTGAAGCAATTAGAGGCACACCCCTGAGCTTGAGATGATTGAAGCCACCCAGAAGATCAAACCCCCTTCTCCAAGGAAATTGAGATAGAGCCGCTCCCTCATAAGCTCAAAATCTCGCTTTCTGTATACTTTGCTGAAAATTTATTCAACACTTAGTAAACATAGACATCAAAATTTGAGGACAAATTTGGGTGCTTTCATTAATATCTAAAATATCTAAATAACATTACAAAATCATGAATATGGTACTTCTCTGGTCTTGGGAATGGTAATATGAGATTCTATGCCTTCTTCTGAGCCCTTGACTTAGCAAGTATCGATCTAAAATATGTCCCTGATTGGTCCGATTCGAACCTCCAACTCGACGTGAAACCCCACATTGTTGAAAACCTCCAACATTTGGCTTCTTGTTTGACATAGCTTCAAGTAAGGCCTCAAGAACCCATTTGTTTGTCTCAACTATTTCATCCACCAATAGCACACATGCAAACACAATTGTCAAGATATGGTGGTTTACTCCAGAAAATATAACCACATGTTTGTTGTACTTGCTCTTCTTATAAGTTATGTCTAATGCTACAACATCATCAAAGACCTCATAATCCATATGACTCGTGACATCACACCAAAACAGATTTTCATGACTACCACCAAATTCAATGGTACTTCACAAACATGAGTGGGTCATTGTTAGCCTTTGCTGGTAGGTAGCTAAGGGCAACAAATGCATCTCCATTGGCAATAAATGTTTGCCTCTGCTTGTCAAGTTGATTATATAGGTCCTTCTTACAAAACCCAACACCTACAAGGCTTATAGCTTGTATGTACATGAAACCCATAATGTGGCAAGTTTTAACACCATATGACCGCATGCTATCAACCTGGACCATATCTGCATCTTTCAAGGAACGATGACATGGAATTAGGTGGACCAACCTCAAAGGATTGTGAGACACACACTTTCATCATTGTCCACTTCTAGCTTTGTCAAGCTTTTTTTGAATCAACGCTTTTCAAGTAGTTCTCATCAATGCTCTTGCTTCAGTCTTCCTGTCAACCCTATTAAAGTGTTTCATAGCCATTGATCCCTCCCTGCTACATACAAACCGGTGCCACAATATTTCACCCTTGCTTTCCCAACCACAATCATCTTTCCTTATGCCAAGTCCCACACATTTCACATTTGTAGTGTACCATTGCAATGCTTCCTTTTGTGTGGCAAACGCCAATTACATTATGTCACAGTTAGATAGATTTGGACTGTCATTGTCATCCTCTCTACTTGGCAATTCCACCAACTCATAACTTGGACAATATCCACTGTCACTGGTAGTGTAATCTGCCATTCCACGTTGCTTAGCTACACTTGGGGAGGTACAAGCCTCAAAACATTGTCTATAATCAGAATCCATTCACTGCAAACATGGTTTGTAGTACTACATTACCATTCCATTACACTAATTTGCATGAATACAGACCACCCAAACACTAACTATGCCAACACAAGTTGGATAATTGCATAGCACTAGGGGACCACAGTGTCACAATGTTTAATCATCATACCGTTACTCATTCCAAATCAAGGGATGTGAAATTTAAGTCATACACAACAAATCACATAAACTTTTAACCATGCCATAACATAGTGCCTATTACACACAAACCCTTTGTCCTACAGGTCCAAAATATATAATCCTAATGATGAAGTAAACACAAATGCAAAAACAAAAGCACACAATAAACAAATTAAAAAAGGTTTAAATGTATTCCAAATCAAAGATCCACTAACACACATCAACTCTCTACAATTTCGATGGATAAATCTACCCAAATAAAGCAGCACATTAAACAACAAAAAATATCATGTTATGCCATTGTCTATAAACGATGAAATAGCGTGCAATACGAGAATACCGACTTACAACTTCACCTTCGGGTCCAAATCGAAGCACTATGCCGGCCATCAAGCAAGTTTTCCTTTGACAATGGTCAATGCAGGGACGAATGGTGCCTATGCTACCTGGGTAACATCGCCGTTCAATACCTCCTTCTACTTCAAAAAGTTCAGCTTCCAAAATTCTAGAAAAAAATGGCCGTTCTCAATTTGAAGATGAAGATGATGACATGGGGCCAAATTTAGATGACTTGGGCATTTCAAATGACAGCTACCTCACTCAGTCAACTCCCTCACTCACAACACAGGGAAACCTCTGCAGTTTCGGGTGCTTATCGTGGCCCAAAACAAATTTAAGTGGGCCACACTCCTGGAACATGTGGCTCAATATCCTTCAGCCTTATGTCCCGGGTTTTGGAACCCCTAGTTTCTATAAGATACAGTAGAGAGCACCAATGAGAGAAAAAAAAATTGTGAAAGATGGAATTATAATTTTTTATTTATTTGTTATACATAAAATTTATATATATTTATAATTTTTTATTAAAAATATAAAATCTTATATAATAAATTATAATTTTTATAAATTTTATGTTAAATCTTCATAAAAACTTTTAAAATTTCTCAATATGTATCAAAGCATTACTCTAATAATTAACGCCATTACACAATTAAGTTTGGTCATTTGTCAATGGAAAATGCATAAAAAGTAGAAGAAAATATTCTCACCAAAAATAAGTAATTTATTGATTTGAGGAGAGCCTGCTGCCCTCTGCTCTGAACATACAAACATTGATTTATAGGGTTTGAGATTGTTACTCAAACCACCATTTTATAGGGTACTTTGGTGGTTTATTTCTTCATACGAGTGGTTTCGGGTTTCAAAAAACTATAGGTTGCGCTAATTTCTTTGTGCCAATTAACGTGGTTTACTGATTGTGAACTCAACAATGTTCACGCGGTTCGTCTATTTAGGGTGAAAATATTTTTCATAAAAATATGTCATTTATTTCTATTTATAATTACAAAATATTAAAATAATAAAAAAATATTTTATTTATTTAATATTATTTTATTGGTGGTTTATTTCTACGATAAATATCTTCTAATAAAATGGCCGTAGCGTAAAGATACTAAAATTTTGTGTGGGTTGCAATATCGTAAATCCCTAGACAATTCAAAGGCCTTGTTAATCAATTGTGTTTTCCTTCGTTAATGCTTGCTTGTCTCATAAATCATAATTTACAAACAACATTTATGTTCTGTTGGAATGGCAAAAGTTAATGGAGTGCAGAAATGAAATCAAAGAAGGAGTATTTCTAAAAGTAAATTCAAGGGAAAAATACAAAGTACCCTTGTAGTGATTAGATTTTATTCCACCAATTTTTAAAAACTTAAAAATCAAAATCTTATATTATATAAAATATAGAATTAACATCAATCATCCACTTAATTAACTATTTTATTAAATTATGTTATTTTTTTATAACTTCTTAAATAAGAATTATAATATTATTATATATTAATTTATCACATCATTTTTTTACATACATTGTATAATAAATAGAAATTAAATTAGATATATAAAATTTTAATTAAATACTTGGAAATAAATTATAAATTTTGTGTGAAAAATAACATGATAAATTAATACCAATAGTATTATAATTCTTATTTAAAAAATTTATGAAAAATCATATAATTTAATAAAAAATAATTAATTAAATAAATAATGGATGTTAATTCAAAGTTTTATATAATTTAAAATTAATTTCATGTTTTGCATAATTTAATATTTTAATTTCTACATTTTCAAAATTTATAGGAATAAAATCTAACTATCCAAAATTAGCGGGATATTTTATATTTTTCCCTAAATTAAAGCAGTTAAAAACAATATTTTATGCAGGCTCTTGTAGTAATGCAATGCTATGCATTAAAGTAATGGATTTCAAAATGGTGTTTTAAAGTCCAAATTTCAAAGTAATTCTAACCTAAAATCACTAACATCGTGTTGATTATTTTTTAAGTTTTTAATACTTCCAACCATTGTCCAAGAAATACATGATTGGTGAACGTGTCACCACCCATAATAACAAGTTTCATATAAGCTATTTATTTATTTGTAATTTTCAATTCAACCGACTTCAGATTTAAAAGAGTAATTTAATGTTTGTATCCCAAAAGATACCAACATTTTTAATTTTAAGATAAAATTTCTTAATTTCATTATTTAATATTTAATTTGACCTGATTAAATTATACTATTAATTATTTATTAAATTCGTAATGAAAAAAAATTGATATGACTTAATTAAACTAACACATATCCATTAGAATATGACATAGAAATCACAGATAGCCTTCAACAATAAAAACTTATTAATGTATAAAAAATGCTAAAAGATAAATTAATGACTTAAAAAAAATAAATTTTGTATTTTTTGATAAAAACATATTTAAATTAAGAAAATTTTAAAATCATCTTATTTTCCATGTCATATGTTAACATATAGGTGGCAATTTCATTAAAACATATCAAATTTTTTCATTATTAATTTAATGAATAATTAACAGTATAATTTAATTAATTCAAATTAAAATATTATATAATAAAATTCAAAAAATAAATGAAATTGAAATAATTTAATATCTTTTAAAATTTTAAAGATGAAAATGTTAAATTACTTCAAATTAAATCATCCAATACTTTTTTCTCGAAAAAAAAATCAAATTGACTTTTATATTTAATATGATGAGGAAGTTGCCCGAACTGGAGCATTGATTGATAAGATAATCTGGTATGGATTCAATGTGGTTATTGAAGCACAACTTTATATCCATCAAAGAGAAATCCTCCATGACCTTCATACGGAAAATTGCAAATACTGATAAATATTATTATTACAGGATCTAATCATAAATTCCCCTAAAATATATGGCACCACTTCTTATAGCACTTTAAATAATATATATATATATATATATATATATATAAGGTCCTCTTTTCAATTCTCAATAGATAATATTTTCATCTAAAATATATATTATTGATTTGATTATTAAAATGCTATCTAAAACTCTGACTGGATCAATATTTTTGTTTTACAAATATTCGAACAAAAAATTTCTTCCATTATCATCAATATTAGTCCTAAAAATTGATGTTTCATTTAATCTCTGCTTCCTTTCCCATGTACTCCAAAAATGAAGAACAAGTAATAGGATTTTCTCTTGGAGGTCTTCAAAGATGTTAAGAGCCTCGTTCCTAGAAATTGAAGATGTCTATTGATGCTAATTTTTTTCTGAACAACCAATTTACTCAAGGATGAATATCCTTTTTCTTTTTTTTTGTAATTGAAAGAGGCAAGAAGCCCATGCAAAGAAAGAAAATTACAAAATAACATTCCTAGGTATAGAGATCCCAATTACATTATCAAAAAGAAATTTACTAATCCCTAATGTAGAAGTTATGGGAGTAGAAAAACTAAAGTCATAAGACAAATTAAAAGAAGCATATCAATATGCACACTTGTTACCTTCCCTATAAGAATAAGTGATAGATATATTCCAATTTTGAGCTATAAGTTTCTTGTAATAAAGTGAAGAATTTAAGGCATTATAGTACTTGGTGTGTCACTCATTAAGGTATCAACCAAGCTTCTCGAATTAGTTTCCAAAATAACTTGACAAAATCGCATCTCCCAAGCCAATCTAAAACCATGAAAAGACCCAAAATTCAATTATGAATGCATTACAAGTTCCTAAATTATGAAAAAAACTACATAACCAACCCCCTGCCTCATTTCGAATTAAGCCTCCCATCCTAACAAGCCAAAAATTCTTTTAGAAGTCCTATCAATTTTGACTTTTATGCATCCAATCGAAATAGGTAACTATCGGATGTCCAAACGCACGACATCAATCTAAATTATGATACCAATCAAAGTGCTCTTGGATGCAATTCAATTAGATGCAAGCTTGCTAATTAAAAAGCTTAGATTAGAAAATTGAGTATAGTGAAGGTCAAACGAATTGCTATTACACCATTTCCAAAGCATCCAAATGGAGATGCCCTAAAATAAAGACCAAGTCATCCCATGTGCTATAAACATTTGATTAGACAAATTCCATATAAACCACTCATGGCACTCCATTGTAAAAAAATATATCCTAAACTTTAATATCAATAAGAGAATACAAAAATTTCTTAGTAACCTCACAATCACTTAACACATGGAGAATTTCCTCTGGCCCCTTATGACAAGCAGAACAAGTTTCACTTCTCATATGCCTCCTATGTCTTTCAACATTAGTTAATAAATCATTATGACAACACATAAACATTTGTACATGCTCGAGACCCTTCCATTTTCTAATTTTCAACCAAACTAAATTATTAGAATACGTACCATTCGATCTCGGTCTATAATAAGCATTTGAAACACTTAAACAACCAATAAAATTCTGTTTCCAAGCCAAAGAATCAGGACCAACTTCACTATTTGGATAAGGAATAGTAGTAATTCTCTTAATGAGATCACTTAGCAACCATTGCTTAAGTTGGTCAAGTTGCAAATTACCCTCAATAGAGACATAATTAGCTACAGTTTTTCAATACATCTCAGGGAGAATAGGGCAAACAGCCCTTTCCCAAAGCATGAAATCATCCATCCAACAATCCTCCCTAAACAAAGTTAAGATTTCATCCGAAAATTCCATTCAAGAAAGATGGCCAAATTTTTCCCAAACTTTTCCAGAGAAAAAAAAAATCAAAATGATGAACATTAAGAGAAAAATTTCAATCTCTATGCCTAGCATATCTTCCTTGCATCACTCGAATCCAAAGATCAATAGAGCCATTAACAAGCTTTCAAGCAATCTTCATAAGATAAGTAGAATTAAAATCTCTAGATGCTAGAAACCTATAGGCCCGTTTGGAGGGGCTTTTTTCTTAAAAAAAAGCTGCTTTTTTTCAAAATAAAAAGAAACAAAAAAAACTTTAAAAAAATACAAAGGCAACAAAAAGTTAAAAAAGTGCT
>JANHAO010019250.1:0-13287 GCA_026873985.1 Saraca asoca
CCTCCCATGTTCCATGTGACTGCTCTGTTCTATCCTTCAACTGCATTAAATTTCAAAGAACAAGACTTGAGCTTGGTTTGCAAATGAAAGTCAAGATATGCCATGGACACGAATATTCACTGGTCTTACCTCTTCTTCCTCTCTTCTTCTTCTTGTATTAGCCATACGAATGTACTCTTCTTCTTCCCATATGCTATATAAGAATGAATCACTGGCTGATTCTATAATATTGGATGTATTACTAGCTGAATCTGTAATTTCGGACATATTACTGGCTGAATCTGTAATATCAGATGTATCACTAGCTGAATCTGTACTATCGGATGTATTACTAGCGGAATCTGTAATATCGGATGTATAACTAGCTGAATCTGTAATTTCAGATGTATTACTAGCTGAATCTGTAATTTCGGATGTATTTTCTTGAGCACGGTTCCACTGCTCCTCATATTTATCCAAGAATTTGTTGCTTCTTGATGTCCTATTTAGACATGACCAATTTGAAACTGCTTCAAATAATTTCCACTGCCACTGCTCTTTCAGATGAATAGGTATATCTGAAACAGCCTTTGGAGGAGCAACTTCAGATGGAAGGTTGAGAACATTCTGAAGTAAAGAAGCATATCCCTCGACTGCTTCCAAAACTAAAAGATTCCTTGCAGTAATTCTCCCAACTACGGCAATATTACGAGCTTGAGGTGATATTTTCCCTTTGGAGATCACTTCCATTACAAGTTGTGGCAGAACCCTACTATTATCCTTAGGGAAAAGATAACCATTCACCCTATCCTTAACCTAGTTGTAATTGCAAAAAATTAGTAGTTTGATCAGAATACAAGACATGAGAAACTAATATTCAAAATAAGCAAGTATCTATAATCAATACTCAATACAATAAACATTTAGATGATTGGAAATTACTATGGCTGCCATAAAAGGCAGCTCCATTGAAGATTATTCTAGGAGACTTGTAGTCTGAGATTCTATTTAAATAGACCCACTTTGAGGTCTTCATGGCATAAAGATTACCATCAAAATAGTTTAACAGCATGCAAAAAGGAGCAATTTGCCAAAGATCAGTTGGAGTCAGAGTGATGTGAGATTACAAGGATTATGCAGCCAACCTTGATAAACAAGCATACAACTAACATATATATGGGGATCATTAAATATTATGCAAGTGAACAAGAGATGCAGATAAGAGAAGCTGATCAAGATATATGAGTAAAATTCAGGAGTACAAGTACTAGATGAGAACAGTGAAGAAGAGATCTTATTGACATAGTGGATTTGACACTGAAAAAAGCAGAACAAGGACTTACATATTTCCTGATCATAGGAATATCTGGAGCTATAATTGGTTTTCCAAAGCACATGGCTTTCATCAAACTCTCTGGAAAAGATTGCTCTTCAAGGAAGGATCCATAAATCACAATATCAGCTGTGTGAATAACAGAGTCTGCATTCAAATCTCCAGCTATGTGCTCGATAATGCCTCTTGGATATTTCAAGCTATGAGCTATGGTCTAATGAAACATAATAAGATGTGAGAAATTTAAAACTACTTATCCACATATACAATGAATTTACAATAGATATATACCTGAAGAGCCACATTGTATTTACTTGTTGATTCCCAGTTATGAACAATGATTCGTAAATAAGCAGTGGAATTGTCTTTGCTTAATGGGAACTCTGGAAGAAGTGATGATAAAGCCTGCAAAACAATGGCATGCCCCAACCACAAGCCCTTGTATAAAAATTGGCTCCCCACAATTGCAATAACAACATCTTTACGGCCATAGCCCATCTTGGTGCTCAGATTATCATTCTGCAAGGTCATAAAAGCATCTGCTTCTAATGGTTGGGCAGGGGAACCCGGAATAACATAAAAGTTCCCAGCATCAAATGCGGAGTAAATCATCTGTGGAGTTACACAATAAACAACAGATGCCAATTATTAGTTATGTCCTGATACCATGAGTTTTATTTAAAAGACAACCAACAAGTTATGAACTTTCAGTTTGTGGTTGTAACTTGGGATGTTTGAACATGAAAATAAGATTTAAATGATAACTTATTTACATTTCTTGATTCAGACTTGTTCTTTATTGTTAATGAAGCGGGTGCTAGTGAAACAATTCTGTTGATGTTACACAAGATTTAGACTCAATCAAATATGGCATGACTTCAATAAGATGTTATTTTGTGCCTAGAAAATTTAATTGTCCCATAGATATTACCGGCAGGACATAGTTTGGGAAGACTATGGCTGTTGGGCGGTTGAAGACTCTTCTCCAATCATTCAAAAGTTCAAGCTGCCCTCTTGTACTGTATTGTCTTAAACGAAGAGCAAGAGCATTTTCATGAAGAATCCATATAAGCGGTATAGACTTGAAAGGTTCCTGCACAAAACTGTGACAACTAAAATCATTCATGTTACTTGCATAAGGATATTCATGTCACAACCATTAATTTGGGACAACATTTCTTTCTGATGTGACAATACTTCAGAGAATCATTTATATAAATGTATCTTAACTAGTCCAAGAACCAACTCTAATGCAAAATTTGGGCTGCTAGAGAAATGGACTCTACAATCGGAAGGTTTATATGTCATTGCTAAGAGAAGTGCAATTTTTTGCATCAAATCTTAGATGAGTGATCAACCGCAAGTAGCAATGAGCTGCAGTTTTAAAAGCAATACAAACATCAGATGGCTTCCTGACATAGTGTCTTTATAAGAAAACTAAGGAGTATGAGGTAGGCAAAGAATTGAAGTGACAATCACTAGTCAAAATCTTCTCTAGAAAATAAAATCAGATAAGTAGGTTTTACCAAGAAATGGCACCCCTGGCTTCCAGAGAATTCACAATTACACCATCATAGCTGCAAAAGGCATACACCGTTATCAGACACAATCAATAATTGTTAAATATAAGCAAAGTCAAGTAATTTTCTCTATTAAAAAACATTCTGAGAAACCAGCCCAGGTGAATGGCATGGATTGTAAACTGAAGCAAACAAAAATGCCCCATGTATACTATTCTTCAAGATTTAAATTGCTTACTACAAAAGAAAAAGAAGAAGGAGAAACAATGAAGAGAACCATATCACATTCTTCGTCAAATACTTAAAAATGGAGACAAACGAACATTCAAACTTTGAAATAAGAAAATTGATCAAGGAGTCTGTTTAGCAATCTGGCCACATAAAAAACAGGATATTTTATTTGGTTGTGATTTTCTAATGAATTACTATCTTTAATGAAGCATAGAAGCAAAACAGAAGTTAGAAATGTATGTATCCTAGAAAATTAATGTAGTTTTCAGCAACACAAGCCTTATACAATTATGCTCAGACATAATTATAATTAATAATGCAAGAAGCACCAACAATAACGTAAGATCAAGTGCAATAAAACAGTCATTTTTTGGAGTTTAATTTTATGGGTTCTGATTAACTTGTCAATTTCGTAGACCTATGCAACTATGCCTGGTCTAGGAGTTGAGATTCAGAATAAGAATTATACTTCAGCCAGTCTACAGTGTTCTCCGGTCTGTCACAAATTTGAATAACAGTGACAGGAACTCCTAACTTTGTCCAAACATCTAGCGCTGGACCATCTTCAAGTGAAAAGGCCTGCAAAACAGAATCATGGCAATTTAAAAAATAGCAAAAGGCGGTTTCACAATCTAATTTTAGATAATAATAGCAGTGCTTTAAGTTGACAAAAAACTTGGGAAAACACAACAATGGCTTTTTTCAAGTTTTACATAGCTGGGGACTTATAATTGAAAACAACCAAATCTCCCACTCTATGTTTTACATTGATTTTCACTTAGGAAAATAAAAGACATCTTGATACAGATGCAAAATTCTTTGATTATGAATAAACAAATTATAAGATACTATAACCAAAGTCTACCATGATTATAGGAGCAATCCAATGTGAAGGTTAGTATTCCTATTTCCCCTATTATTTCTGCCTATTGTCAAAATTATACTGATTTACTGAAGAAAAATTGTAAGTGGCTAAGTGAAGTACCTCAATTTTGTAGCCAATCTCTTGCAAAACAGTTGCAATTGTTACCATCAGCAATTGTTGCGCATCAACTAACATTCCTCCAAATACCTTAAAGAAAAAGTAAAGTCAACTAAATGGTAAATATTCCGAAAGAATTTAAGCAAAAACTCGTAGCAGGATAATTGATTAATTTGGCAAAACTTGGCTAGTTCTATTGACCAACAAAAGTTAGGAGAACTAACCAGTGCCAGCCGAGGCTTTCTGTATCCAAAATATTGCCTAGTTCTATTGAACAGATTCACCTCCTTATCTTCTCTCCTGAATTTCTCAGGAATCTCGGATAAAAATCTAATATCATCTTCAATGTCCAAGATATACGTTTCTATATCATTAGAATGCGACCGATTCTTGAAACGCATCCTTGCTGCCTCTAAGGGATCGCCGGACTCTTCGATCAATGAACCAGGTAGTAACATATGAAAAAAAGCCATGAAGATTATGAACACCACCGCTGTGCAACCCCATTGGACGCAATCTAGTTTCTTGTACATAAAGCGCGAGAAACTCGATTTGAATCTTTGTGAAAGACGGTTTTTGTCCCTTCTATTTGACTGTGGCCCAAATAAGCTCCCTTTCTTCGATGAAATTGCAGATATCAAAGAACCCATTTGAAGTCCCATCAATATTCACAGCACAAAGCTTCAAGGTTGCCGAAAACTACATGCAAAGGAGCAATACAAGATTCAACCCTTCAATGGGATTCAGCTGCTGAGCTGCAAATGGCACGAGAACTTGACAAAGAACAATTCTTTGGCGTTTTTGAATTCAAGAATGGTCAAGAAAGGCTGTGAATTTGAGAGAAAAATGGCCCTGTGAAATGGCTTTGACTTCACTTTCATAAATTGTCGAACTTCAAGAGAAGCTAGTCACTGATTCTACTGAAAGAGGAGAAGAAAAACTAGAGATATACACATGCGGCAAAAGACGAAATTGGTTATGAGCTAAAGACGAATCCAATCAATATTTCCGCATATCCCCGTTTTTCATGTGTTGGTTTGTCTGAAAATAGGATACACCTTTCTTCAGCGGATGCATGTTATATGATATATAGTCATTTAGTAGGACAAATGCACGTGAGGTGATTATGCGTTCAAGTTTGTGAAAAGAAAAAAAAAAAAGTTGTTTTAATGTCATTTTCCATTTCACCAAAAAATAAATAAATACAACGAAAGAAGGTTGTGAAATAGGTGGCAATATTTCTCACCTCAAAAGAGATTGAAGACCTTTAAAAAATAAATATGAAACGCAAATAAAATTTTAATTATATACTATTCAAAACGATGAATGATTTTTTTTATATTTTTTGTTATAATATAAAAAGTGAAAGTTTATCAAAATATTAAAAAATTAATATTCGAGAGAATTTTATTTTTTCATATTACAATATACTCATAATCTTACATGTGAAAACAAGTCAATCCTAATCAAGATTTGCATAAATAAATCATGCTTATGTCAAAAAATTTTGATTTGAGCTTCGTCTATAACTTTATAAATTAAAATTTTGACTTAACATAACTTGTTTATAAAATTTCGTAAGTATGGCGTCACGCTTTGATTTAATTAAGCCTAATTGATTAATTTTAAAAATAATTATTTTAGTCGACGCTTGAATCAGGCCAACGCCTTATAAAAGCCTATGGAAAAAGAGAATATAATCATTTTAAACAAATTAGAATATTTATGAATGAAATAGACAACCTATCCTAACCATACTCTCCTCATTAGTAAATATTTGAAGTTATTACATAAATAATAGAAAATTACTATTTACATACATGTATTCATCCATCTTTTAATCACCTAATACATATAATAGTTGATAAATTTAATACATTATAACTGTTTATAAAGTATATAAAACCTAATCAATTTAAATTATGTTATGTCCATAATATCAAATAATATGTAAGAAATAAATATTTATTTTATTCTTTTAATAATTTAATTCGTATCAATCTAATAGTTTAGAGAATATTATATCAATTTAATTATTTAATTATTAATTTACATCTAAATAGGTCTATTAAAGAATTATAATATCACTTCAGGCTTAAAGATATTTGATAATACTTAATCAAATCTCTTTATTAATTTTTTATCAAATCCATCAATGAATATTTTGACATAATAACTACTTAATTAAAGTGAGAACGATGAATATATGTGACTAAATCAACATTGTAACATTTCCATATTAGCGAATTAATTATCAGGAAATAATGATTTAAATGATAAATGAATAGAGGGACTTAATCTAATGTAATTAAATAACTTAACTATCATGGAAATTAAAATTTTTCAAAAAATCAAATTGATAAAAATCAAATTAAATTAATAAAAAATCATAAAGGTGTTACTCTAATATATAAAAGTACATAATATATAATTTAAAGCTAATTCTATATTTCCTCACATTATAGTAAAACATTTTAAATCGATTAAATCCGTCATTTTTTTACTTTTGATAATTTATGTCTTAAATTTAAATATCATTTTTAATATTTTCAAGATATAAGGCAGTTTATAAATACAATTGTAAATATTTTTTAAAAAAATTGATAATATATTTGACGTAAGAAAACATACCTTATTCCTCAACATTTTCTTAGAATAAACAAACTATACCTATACTTTAAAAAAAAAAAAATACCTTTCATTTGGCTCAAGTCTGACGTGTATGATTAGATAAACAAGTGAGGTGAGAAGTTACTTAGACATTTTCATTCCTAAATTCTAACATCAATCAAGATTAGTATCACTTCACTTTTTCCCTCACCTTGTGGCTTGGTAAGCATGGGATTTGTGGTTACCTCTATTTCTTAAAAATTGATAACCTCCACTCATAATTTATAATTTGAAATCAACATATTTAAACTTAATATCTGGTGATATTGATCCATTCATCTAATTAAGAGTTTATTCTATTTTATTATCATCCCACGAAAGTATTATTTAATTTTAATCTAAAATTAAAATTTTAGTATTATTAATTTATATATTTTGATATTATAATTAAACGAATATTAAATTTTAAGAAGTGTTTTCTGATCTGTTAAAATATAATATACAGTTGTTTTGAAATTTTAAGTGCTATCCAGGAATCAGGATGAGAAATATTTCCATCTACTGGTCGTTCATAATATAATTATAAAGGTAACCTGAAGCAGCCCATCAACGAGGGCGTTTGTAGTCCAACGGTTAGGATAATTGCCTTCCAAGCAATAGACCCGGGTTCGACTCCCGGCAAACGCATTCCTTTAACCCCTTTTTTGGCAAAATGCCATTGAAAGGACAATATGACTGCTACCTATGTTATCTAATATCCTTCAAGCACATAGGCATTGTGTGGCAGAATAAATGCCAGCGAAACAGAGAAGCATGAGGCAGAGGGAAAATGGAGAAAACATGTTCAAAGATTTTCAACTATTTCTGCTCCACAATGCAATCATAGTTGTTTGTTTGAAAGCAATTCTCTTAGTTGTTCTTTCTGTATATTAAGCTTAGCCGACTTTAAGTGATATTTTCCTTCACTAGCTTTCATCATAATGAAGTTTTCAACCTTGCCAAATATCGTTTTGTCAAATTTCTCTGTCTTCTGAATGCAACGTTGAGTTTCATAGTATAACCAGTGCCCACATTCGGCAGAAAAAACGATATTTCATGTCTGTTAATTGAATATCATTTACTGCTTGAGCAAATTTCTAGATACATAATCAGTTACAACTTTGTGGACCCTTTCACCAATTGAAACCACCTTACTCGAAACAATTGCATTTTGGCTATATGGTATAACACAGTGACACGTGCAGCAAAAAAAAAAAAAATCGATATTTCATTTCTGTTAATTCAATATCATGTACTGTTTAAGCAAATTTCTGGATATATAATCGTTAATCAGTTACAACCTTGTGAACCAAATAAATTTCATCAATTGAAACCAACTTCTTCAAAACAATGAAATTTTTGTTGCTCCAAGTAGCCCGGATCACTTCATAGGAGAAGATACTGCAAGTTTCTGCCCCATTTTAGTCGTTCATATTCTACAGTTTGTAAGAAACCACCCGTAAGTGATGGTGGCTACCTTCACTCTGCCATCCGTCTTGCAGGGAGGATGAGTTAACTGGCAAGAAGTATACTGTGATTCTAAAGGCTTGGTTCAAAGCAGAACAAGTTTCTCTAAGAGTCATAAGCTACCAAGAGGGGACTCAACGGCATGATCATCCACCAACCAGAGGCCGTAGTCACGAAATCTCTTTGTCTTCTTCTCAAAACCTATGATGTAATTATTGTGAATTATAACATGTTTTCCTTTGGTTTCCTTTACCCAAGTCTTGTTCTTGAAATATAATCCGCCAGTGGGGAATGCTGCCTGAGGCAACAGGTAGAGATCCGCCTGCAGAACGGAAGTCAAGGACAGAAAAGCATGAAAAAATCAAACGTATATTTGATACATTAGTGTAATTAAAAATAAGACAAATCTAACAAACCTCTGCAGCAGTCTTCATCAAAGCCCAATTGAAAGCTGGCTGATCATTGGATTTCTTGGTTTTGGACCACGGCTGAATTTGAAGCTCCTTGATCCACTTTTTCATAACTAGCTTTGCTCCATCAGTAGGGCGCAGGAAAATCATGCAACTACATATGTAAGGACGCCCCTTTTTCCCTGGAGGCGGTAAATCATGAGAGTGGTTCAACGGTTTGATCTGGTTACACAAAGGAAACCATCAAGAATACTTTCAGAAGTAGAAAAGGAACCAGAGCCTGATTTACAGGAATGTTGCGGATGGGCCTTAAGCTGCATCAGCATGTCAAAAGTATGCCATGTATGACACACAAATATCATCTGTTTGAGATATATAAATACAAGTATTTTCTCTTTCATAATCTTTGATAGGAAAGGAATTCCCAAATGGACCAGAAAAGTGGAAACCCAAATCAATTGAACTCTTTTCTTTTTCATGTCTTCTTTGAATAATAACCTGAATCATACGCTATTTTATCTGCATATATTTTATTCTTAGATGTAGCTGACCCATCTAATGGGGCAAAGCTCTGTTTGTCGTTATGGTTTATTTAATTCTTAGATTAAAAAAAACTGCATAATTGAAATGCACACTGCCAATCAATAATATTGGAATTCAAAGTACCAGAAACTCCATCTTCATCTGTGTTCCAGGAATAATAATGCACTCATAAAATATGTATTAAATGTCTCCAACCATATTAGGGCCACTATGAATCATGCTCATATATTAAGCACAAGGGAAAATTTTACAAGTGTCCAGCATATATCTTGCTCTCAATAATCCCAAAATTGCAATTGACGCAAAGCCACAAAAGAGAAAACAAAAAAAAAAAAAAAGTTACATTGGCATACTTACTGCAGTCATATCATCTGTAAAGTACACATCATGATTCCCTTGCAGATAAGGAAATGGATCAGCCAACCAAACCATATCAACATCATTGTACATAACATTGTATCCATACTCCAGAATCTGCAGTAGATGCTGTGGCCTCCTGGCTGTAAAGTTGAAGAAACCCTGGCGAATGCAATAAAATTCATTGAAGTATATGGGGAAGAAATGAATCCAATAATTAAGCCCATTGCATACATAACAAGAAAATATTCTATGAGATGACAAATGTGTTTGCATTGCTAGAGGCATCAAAGCAAAAGCAATTTATTATGAAATCCTAGGAATCTTACTTTCATACAACATGAAACATTGTGAAAGAGGGCGTTTAAAATAACATCAAAGCAGATCCTAAGAACTACATTATCAGTTATCAATTTATCAGGGATTCAGGAAACATATCCTGAATTCCCATTGATACAATAAATTCTTCAAAAACAACTATCGGGTCCTTATTCATGAAGTATACTACTAGACAAAGCAGAAATAGGTAGAGCCTAGAAGCAACAAATTGGATATCGAAGCCATGCTATATGCATATACATCATCCTCACCCAGCCCTCACACAAACAATTTCTAACCATTAAATTTTTTTTTTACCAAATTAAATGGTAGAAACAAAGTGTGTGAGGGAATTGTTTGCACTATGCATTGTGCATCTAGCTTTACTCAGCTATTGCTTTATTGGCTTAAAATGGCGTGCAATATGAGGAATTAGTTTAGTGCAGTTTGATTTAGAGAAGAAAAAACTTCAGCTAACACAGAAATTTGAGCTTAATATCATAAAAATTGGATTAATCCCACGATTAAGAGAGAGAGAGAGGGAGCAGTTGATACCTGAGAACCAAACTTATGGGCAGCTTCAGCATCCAGCACAGGTGGAATGAGAACAGCATGACCAGGCCAACGTTCATTCACCTTATAGAGTGTGGCATAGTCCTCTGCAATCACAAGCACTTTGTCTTGGTGCTTTTGCCGTGTAATGCTTATTAACCAATTGTTCAGAAATGGCAAGTAAGGTTGGCTCACAGCACAAACTATCACAGTCCCATTTTTTGCCACAAATTTAAGCGCTTCTTCCAATGTGTATCGACGCCATTTTGAAATAGCTGGTTTGGTTGTTGGAAAGAGACCTTCAGGCATGCCCATCCATGGTGAAAAAGCTCCGAGCAGTACCATTAGAACTAACAGTACTAGAAGAGTCGTGGGGCTGAAAATCGAAATGGGTTTCTGAGAATTTGTCGAAGAACGAAGAGAACCATGAAATGGAAGAGAAAATGGATTCTGGGTGGTTCTCTGGTGTAGAAACGATGACATTGACGAAGAATATATTCGGACCAAGCAAATGAAATTCCAATATACAAATTTGTGCGGAAAGATGTAAACTTTGATGAAATTTTGTCACGATGGAATGTTATTTGTGTAAAACTAGTGGAACTTGGAATGCTAGACCTCAGATTGGATCCGCGAGCTGAGAAAGAAAGCCACTAAAGTAACCTAGTACTAGCTTACTCACGTACGCGTCAAAGATACAGTAGTAATAGGTTCAGATTTTATTATTGATGTGCTAAAAAATTTAATTAAAAATAGGTAAGATTAAAAAAGAGTTGTGTAATTTTCAATCCTATATGCATGCTTGTATCCTCTCCAAATACCTTTACAATAAAAGAATTTGGTACATATCGTTCAGTTTATTGCAGTAAAAGCTTGTATGTATAATAAAAGGATGATAAATTTAAATTCGGTTTGTTTTGTCAAAAATGGGACGCAAATAATATTATTAAAGAAAGATGTTTTCTTCTTATTCCATAATATCATACATTATTTTACTAATTATAAAATATATACAAACACATAAATTTTTTTATGAAATATATTTTCTGAAACCATAATAATAATAACCACTCTCCACCAATTTTGTACCCAGCTACATTTTAACCAACTCTCAGTTAAAATTCTTTGGAACAAATAATTTACAAACTCAAATTGTTTCCAATCTGCTCACTCTTGGAAAAGAGTGAAACTAAAAATTTGTGCAGTCCACTCCTTTTACAAATTGAAAATGTTGTGAAGCAATTTAAGTGTACAAATAACACAATTCTGAATTTTCTCCTGGTATCCCACCTTGACAAGCTACAATTTGTATGACTGGAAATTTCTTAGAAGGTTGCCTCTTAACATTCATGTCTTTCTCCAGCACAATACAGCATCAAGCCCAATGAATGTCAAGGAGAAAGCCTTTTACAGTCTGCTTCGGCAAGAAAGGACTCCTTCTGCTTTCTTTTTAAATTATTAGCAATGATGTTACTTTCTTGATAAGTCAATTTTCATCCTTTTCCTTATCTTCAAGTTTAGGTCCTGAAGTTGGACTGCAGGGCCAAGAACTTCTTAAAAGTCACTTCAGTGGTAAATCAGTTTGGTATTACATCTATCTGTAATTTGCTGTTATCAGTGTATTAAAATCAAAACAGTTAGTGCAATCAAAAGGCTTTCAATATTCACCTATTTGCACGCTTTTTGAGCATAAAATTCAAAGAGAATAACAAACAATCATATAATCCTAATACTTATGTTCCCTTCTCTTCATATAGTCCTGTAGGTTATCAAAACAAGCAAAATTTAAGAAGAGAACAGCTGATGAAAAGAGGAGAGCTAAAGAAAATATTTTCCATAGCATCAAAACCACATTATATATTTACAAGTGCTTGAACATTATTGACAGATCACGGGTACATAGAGAAAATTTTGTAAACTTTGATAAAAGGCAAAACCCAGCTAGCAGTAAGATATTGGCCATCATGGGCTAGCAGCTACCATACAAGGTTGGGAAATTATTTAATGGCTTCAAATAGGACAGAGTTCAATTCTGGGCATTTTAAGGACCCGATGCTAAACAAAAGAGAAATAAGCATCTCGGTATATTAAAGTGGCATCTCCACCCCAATCATGGAGAAGCTTGATAGTGTATTCTTTGCCTTGGGAAGTTTTCAAGAGACATAACCTGCCTTCAGTTTTGATGTTTTCTGCTTAGCGAAGAAGGCTGATAGCACACTTTTGCTGCGAGCTGGGACGAGTGCCATCTCATTCTCATGCCGATTTAGGTTGTCATATAACATGTGTGCTGTCAATGGTTTGGAACCCTCCAATGCATCCTGCATTGAAGACTTATCAGTAGCTTGCATGAACTTGATCTTCTTGATCAGAACAGAGATAAATCATTGAAAGAATGCAAGAGTTGTGAACAAATGCAGCATTGATCCCTTCATTAGGATCCTTCATGGGAATTGAGAAATGACTAGATGGAAATTATCATCCACAATTTCAAGTGAATGGTGCTTGATAGAATATGTATAATTTCCAGTGTTCAGTAGTCAGTAGAAACTATTTCTCCTAATCAATTCAAAACGACCCTTCAGACTGGAGTTCAAGGGAAAGAAAATTATTTCCTTAGATGAAGTGGACATGAACAAAATTTAAAGCCAAAATACTGTATGCTGTGTTGTATTCCAAAAACATGTTAGTGCTTTCTATTTGACATTAAACTTATTTTCCATGAAGAAGACAGAGCCTAAATTTTTTCCAACAATTTGGAAATACAACGTAACAATTCAATGCCATATGTCTTTTTATCAAGAGCTTGCCAAACCAAATTGACCACAAAGATCCACAAATGCTTTTCAAGTACACAAGCAGACAACTAACAAAATACAAGTCAATTATAATCACAATAGTCATCAAGCATGTAGCCTGGCATGTGTACTTCCTGATATGACATTACCT
>JANHAO010019251.1:0-13291 GCA_026873985.1 Saraca asoca
TGTCCATTCCAAAGAAGCACCAAACCCAAGTACCTACATCAAATCAACTCTTATGCCCCTTCATAATACCCAACATAGACAACTGCAAAAAGCTAAAAAATGGGAACTCTAATGTAAATCTCGGTGAATTGAACAGTTAACTGCAAGTCAACCAATTCAAGTCTTCGAACGCAAATCATACTGCAGAACAAACAAGCAAAGTACTAAAAAGATCTTCAGCGGTGATGGGATCTAAGCAAATTTCATTTGAACCGAACTTAACCACAAGTGGGTCTAAGTAGAATCACAATTACATGCATGAATACAAAATCAATCGACGAAAAAATTAAAAGAGTTGAAGATAAATGTACAGAAACTGAGAAACCTACCTTGTACTCTCCTATATGGTTGATGGCGTCTGCAATTTGGTGAAGAATAGGCTGGAGGCTGCAGAGAAGAAGATTCGGGACGAAGCAAAACGATGGACGCTGCATTCAAAAATCAGGTTTCTCGGCCAGACCTATAAAAATGAATTTGGGGACGAGTATAAGGGTTTCGAAAATTCTAACGAAACTTCCAACAGAACCTTTCCGTTGGAATTCAATAAATAATCGAAATGCGTCATTTTACTTAAGCGTGTTTTGAACATTCCAACAGAAATTCCAACGGCATTTTCCGTTGGAATTCAATAAATAATCAAAACGCGCCGTATTATTTAAGCGTGTTTTAATTATTTCAACGGAAAAATTTTAACGAAATATATCCATTGGAATATTCCAATGGATACATGTCCGTTCTAATATCCGTTGGATTATTCCAACGGATTGTCCAACGGATACCCTATTCCGTTAGAATATTCCCACTTTCTGTTGAATTATTACAATGGACTGATAGTCCGTGGAAAAATCCGTTGGAATATTCCATTGAAAAATCGGGTTTTTCTTGTAGTGTCCTTGCCACACCTTGAAGGGGTAGAAGTTCCCAGTACTACCAATCCTCCTAGCTCATCCGGTCCTCCCTAAAAGAGACAGAGGGTCGCCCAGGAGTAAGAGGGGGGAAGCCCTTTTGAATCCATTAAGAATTGACTTTACAAAACCACTAGCTGAGCCCGATTATGAGACGGAGAGGCATGCTCAGACCCTCGTCAATAACTTTTTCACAGTCGTGGGCAATGGTGGTAAGGTCCTGGTAATCGAGAACGAAGACCTCCCTCTCAAAAATATGGCAGGATTCACTGCCCGACAGAGTCTTTTGATACGTGCCCTTACTCATCTTAAGTATCCAATTTGTTGTTGAATCTGGCATTGTTGTCTATCTTGGCAGAGCATGTTGATGTTGCTGAAGATCGCTTCTGAGTGCAAGGGCTAGGATAGAGAGAGATCGAATTTTATGAACGAGATGAAGGCTCACCTAGTCGAGGCGTAGGAGCTTGAGGGAAAAGTGAGGGAATTAGAGGTGGTGCTGTCTCGCGAGATGAAGCATCATGAGGATATGGAAATAAACTTAGGTCTCACAACCAATGACCTTACTAAGGTGAGGATCGAGCTCTACAATGCCCAGGTGCAATTGCATCATCTGAATAGGGTAACGAGCGCTGCTAAAGAGAGAACAAAAGCCGTGGAGCAGCAGGCTAAGGCTTCTCCTAAGGAGGCGGCAATGCTGAAAGGAGAGCTACAGCTGGCTAATGAGAAGGCAGCAAAGGTTGAGGTGGAGATACTTTCCTGTGTGGTAAAAAGAGCCACAAAGACAAGGAAGGCTATTCTCGAGTCACTCCTTTACATGGTATGGCAGAAGTATCCTAACCTGGACTACTCTTTCTTCGGCCCTCAGGCCGTTGAAAGGGTCATTCATTGGAAGGCTCGAGCCATGAGGAAGAATTTGAGTGCCGAAGCCCCTGTCTTATTTGTAGAGGATGCTACTCAAGGAAAGGATGATCCTCAAGCTGCAATGTTGTTCTTGTGCCTGATGCTTCAGATCTCCTAGCCTCTGGTTCACTGCCTGTTGAAGGCCTAGCCTCCGAGTCCCTATCCCCATAGGACAGTGATTGTATAATTTAGACTTTTGATGTATTTGGTATTTATTATGAACACTTTGAATGACTTGCACAATTTTATGAAAAAGCTGAGTGCTTTTTGTCCCTATCATGTTGGTACATGATTGTCTACGACTTTCTCCGCATTCAAACAATAGTGTAACATACACATTTTTGTTGCCTTTCTCGGCACGTAACTTGTCATAAAATTTTTCAACCTCATTTGAAAAATCAAACTCAAAGAGTTACATCCACATGTACAATGAATCAATTATGGAATACCGAGGCACTTATTGATAATAACAGTGGAGATGCTCGGTATTCCAAGCATGGGGAAACTTTGCTCCACTCATGTCTACCAGATGATAGGCTCCATTTCTCATGATCCTCTTAATGACATACGGACCTTCCCAGTTTGGTCCTAAGGTTCCTTCGCTGGGTTTGCGGGCTCTTAGGAGGATGAGATGTAAAATGAGGTCTTCAAGTTTGAATTTTTGAGCTTGCACTTTAAGGTTGTAATATCTCGCTATTCGTTGCTGATGAACTGCGACTCTAAGGCTAGCTCTTTCTCTTGCTTCCTCTAAGGGATCTAGGTTTGTAACGAGCAACTGGTCATTGGTTTTCTGATTAAAAGTGATTCTCCTCTATGTAGCGACCTCAAGTTCTGTGGGAATCATTGCCTCACACCCATACACCAAAGAAAAGGGGGGTTTCCCCTATGGAGCTATTAGGTGTGGTCCTATAGGCCCATGGTATTGATTGCAATTCATCCACCGAAGCTCCCTTTCTAGCCTCAAACTTGGTTTTCAAAATTTTTTTGATAATCTTATTAACGGCTTCTACTTGCCAGTTGGCTTGTGGGTGGTCTATGGCCGTGAAACTCTTGATGATCTTGAGGTCTTCATAGAACTTGATAAACTGCTTGCTGGTGAACTAGGTCCTATTATCAGTGATGATCTGTTGAGGGACCCCAAACCTGCAAATGATGTTGTTCCAAATGAACTTCTCAATCTTGGAAGATGAGATCTCAGTGAGTTCCTTCACCTCTGTTCATTTAGTAAAGTAGTCTACCGCTACTACTATATATTTATAGTTTCCGTGTGCCTTAGGAAGTGGCTTGATCAGATCCATCCCCCATATCGCAAATGGCCATGGGTTTATCATCCTCTTCAGAGAAGCCAGTGGAGCTCGTGGCACTTTCAAGAATCTCTGGCATTTGTTGCACCTTCTGACAAGGTCAATAGCGTCCTGCTTCATCGTTGGCTAGTAAAATCCTTATCGAAGGGCTTTTTGCACTAAGGAGAGCCCCCTAGCATGATTTTTGCAATGTCCCAAATGAATCTCTTTTAAGATAGTATTGCAGTCTTCACTATCTATGCATCTTAAAAGTGGGGTCATGAACCTCCTTTTATAGAGTGCATTACCGTAGATGCAATATCTGGTAGCCCAGGCTCACAGGCATCGTGCTTTAAGTCTATCTTCTGGTAGCTTCTCATTCTATAGGTAGTCTATGATCAGGTTCATCCAGGAGTTTGGCTTTTCGATGATTTCCATGACAACATTCCCTTGTTCGATACTTAGGGATGGAAGGGACTCTACCAGGACTGCCCTGACGAGGTCTGGGTTATCGGTGGTAGAACAGCGAGCCAAAGTGTCTGTGTGTGCGTTCTAGGCTCGTGGGATCTAAGTGACTTCAAATTGTCAGAAAGAGCCTAACAATTCATGGGCCTTTTAGAGATACCTCATCATTCTCTCCCCCCATGCCTAGTATTCACTTCTTATTTGACAGATAATTAGTTGTGAATTACTGTAAATTTTTACTCTCTCGACGTGTACCTCTTTGGCCAATCGTAAGCCCACCAATAAGGCTTCATATTCAACTTTGTTGTTCGTAGCTTGAAAGCCAAACCTTAAAGCACTAAAGATCTTGTGCCCTTTTGGACTAATAAGAAGCATTCTTGCTTCGACCCTCTGATCACAAGATGATCCATTAACAAATAGCCCCCACCACTAGGCCTTAGGGACTTCCACCTCGTTTTGTAGGGGGCTTGTGAATTCAACAATGAAATCGACCAATGCTTGGCCCTTAATGGCTATTCTGGGCTTATATTCAATAACAAATTGCTCGATTTCAATAGCCTATTTGAGTAATCATCCCAAGGCATCCATCTTCTATAGAACTTATCTCAGGGGGAACTGAGTGAGGACCCTGATGCTGTGGGCCTGGACATAGGCCCCAGCTTCCTCGAGGCAGTAACTTGGTAATAGATAAGTTTTTCCATGGGTGAACATCTAGCCTCCACATCCAAAAGCCTTTTGCTCACATAGTAGATGGGGAGTTGGATCCCTTCTTCTTCTTGTGTGAGTGCTGCGCTCAAGGCATGCTAAGACACACCTAGATATGTATTTAGTTTTTTGCCCTCCTTTGGTTTGGAAAGGAGAGGTGCCTGCCCGAGATATGTCTTGAGCTCTTGGAATGCGATCTCGCATTCGGGGGTCCATTTGAACTTTCTCGCCCTATTGAGGATGTCAAAGAAGGGGACACACTTATCCGTCGATTTGGAGATGAACTTGTTGAGAGCAATGACCTGGCCGTTTAGACTCTGGACGTCTTTTGGTCCCGTGGGAGAGCACATGTTGAGAAGTGCCCTGATTTTCTCTGGGTTTGCTTCAATCCCTCTGTTATTCACTATAAAACCAAGGAATTTGCCCAAAGCTACCCCAAAAACACATTTATGCAGATTGAGCTTCATCCAGTACCTCCTCACAGTCTGGAACATATTGTCAAGGTCACAGACATGATCGACGAGCCGTTTAGATTTTACTAACATGTCATCCACATATACCTCCATATTCTTGCTGATTTGTTCTTGGAACATCATATTCACCAACCGCTGATAGGTTGCCCCTACATTTTTGAGTCTGAAAGGCATAACTTTATCGTAATACAGTCTGCAGTCGGTGATGAATGAGGTATGTTCCTCATCCTGTGCGGCTATCAGAATCTAGTTATATCTCGAGTATGCATCCATGAAGCTGAGTAGTTCATGTTCGACCATGGCATCCACGAGTTGATCTATCCTTAGTAGAGGGAAACTGTTCTTAGGGAACGCCTTGTTGAGATTAGTGAAATCAATGCATATTCTTCACTTCTCGTTCTTCTTTTTAACGAGGATGGGGTTCACCACCCAAGTGGGGTATCGAGCCTCGCATATGAAATTATTTGTTAGTTTATCCACTTTCTCCTTAAGCACCTTGTATCATTCAGTGATCATCGGTCTCCTCTTTTGACAAACTGGCTTAGCCTGGGGATCAACGTTCAGTCGATGTGACATTATGTTTGGGTCGATTCCCTCCATATCCTTGTGGTTCCAGGTGAAGACATTAACATTTGCCTCAAGGAAGCCACCAGTGGCACCTTTATGTCAGGCGATAGGCATTTCCCCAATTTGAGGCATCTCTATTCATCCACCTTGCTAACCCGTACATCTTCCAGCTCCTCGATTGGCCTAATGGATCGCTCAATGTTCACCTCTCAAGGGTCTAGGTCATCGCTGACCCCCCTCTCACTCATTGCTCGGGGCTCCCCACCTAGCACAATGTTTACTTTCTTTCCTTGAACCCCAAGTTTGACCGCCTCCTTTTAGCAGCACTGGGTTGTTTGTTACTTTTCACGCATGCACCCAATTCCACTCGGGGTTAGGAACTTGACTGTCAACATCCTGGTTGATGTTACCATGTCGAGATCGTTCATGTCAGGTCATCCTAGCACTACATTATAGGTTGAGGGTCAATCTATAACTAAGAAGTCTACCATGGCAGTTACTTATCTATTATGATCTCCTAAAGTGAGGGGGAGCTTGATCCGTCTTATCGAAAGTACCCCATCTCCAGTGAAGCCTTAGAGGGGCTCAGGCAATGGGTCCAACTGATCCTTGTTCACTCCTATCTAATCAAAGCACCCTTTATGCATCACATTTATAGAACTTTCGGTGTCCACCATGATCCTCCTTATGTCAGCATTGCTGACTTTGGCCCAGATAACTACGGTGTTGTTGTGGGGGTAGTGGATGCCTTATGCGTCTTCTTCCATGAAGAAAATGTTTTCAGGGGATATCTTGGCTTTCTTGGCCAGTCTCTCGTACTCTACATGATTCGTCAAAAGGACAAGGCCCACCGCTCACACATAGCAATCGCACGATTAGTTTGAAGTGCCTGTATATAAGGTCTACCATGTATAGTAAAAATGGCCCTCATGGATGGTAGTTCCTCATGCTTAGGAGTTCGGTGGTGCCGCGACGTAGGTTGATGAGGACGTGGGGGTCGTTGGCCTCGAGATCTCACCACGTAGTCTCTCAGGCAACCTCTTTTAATGAGGTATTCGATGGCATCTTTCAATGGCCAATAGTCTGATGTGTTGTGCCTAACCTCGCTGTGGTAGGCACAAAAATGGTTTTGGTTCCTCTTTTTTATGGGGATTTTTATCGGCCTAGGTCTGCCAAAATCTTCATTATTATCCCTTTCAGTTGCGTAGATTTTCTTTAGGGTATCCGATAGGATGGTGTAAGTATCATGTTGACGTTGGTATTGGGATTGTTCACCCTAACTTTCTTTGCATTTTGGTCCCTGGTACCCCCCTTTCAACCGCCTTACTATTTTTGCCTTCGCTCCGTTTCCTACCTCTGCTGGAGATGCCTGCTTCTTCTTTTATATTCGGCTTCTTCGGGCTAAAAATTTCCTCCCATCGGATCTCATTAGTGGCTTATTCGTAAAATTCACTGAGGCTTTTGATAGGGGACTTGTATATATCCTCATATAATTTCTTGTCCTTCAGAAGTCCAGCTGATATCGCTGTAGGGACGCTCTCATCAGATGGATTATCAACATTGCTCACTTCTTGTCAGAACCTGGCAATGTAGTCCTTCGAAGGTTCGTCCTTTCATTGAAAGACCATAGCCAAATGGTAAGAGGGGGTGAGCTGCCTTTTTAGTGCCCTATACTGATTGAGGAACCTATTTTGGCACTCCTCCCAGCTTGTTATGCTATGGGTCAGGAGTCTAAACCATGCCCGTGGTACCTCTCTGAGTATTACCAGGAAAACTTGGCATTTCACCAGTGGCTTGGATGTTTGCAAGTCCATTTGAATGTTAAAGGTGTCCAGGTGACTGTAAGGGTCACTATCCCCATTATAGAGGGGAATGCTTAGAATTTTGAACCTGCAGGGAAGTGACTCCATCTTGATCTAGTGAGAGAGCGAAATTCTCTCTTCATGTGATTCTTGGTCCCCTTGGGATGCGGAATTCTTCTCTAGTTGTTCCATTCTCTAGAGTAATTCTTCAACCACAGGGTCTCGGGACTTAGGCCATCAGCTAGAGGTCTTTTTACTCCTCTCTTTTTTCCTGCCATGAGAATCTCAGTCTAAAGTTTTACACTCCTTATTGCGCTTGTTGTTGGACGAGTCATGATTGGTCTCCTACTCGCTGTTGGTTTCTTGTAAGCCTTTGCTCTTATGTGAGCTTACATATTGGGAATCATCCATCTCATCCTCTCGATCCCAATGGTTCTTGGACCTTTGTCGTGAGTTAGATGAGTGTAACGAGCTGGTTCAACGGCATTTGACCTTGACCCATTCTTCATGTTAGGTCCCTGGCCGAGGGTGTTCGCCCCCAAGTGTGATCACTTCATCCTATCTTTGCGCGTCTTGGGCATGAGTTTGTGCCAATGTTCTAACCATGTCAGCCAGTTCCTTCACCATGTTTTCCAGTGTTTATTGGCACCGGTCAAGCACCTCTTAGTACTGTCGCTAAGCCTGAATCTCGTGAGCCTCGTGGGTCATGGGTTGGTGTTGAGTAGAAGCAGCTGAGCCAGTGCTGGTATCTGTCATGGGGACGATTACATCCGATTTTTATGTCTGACCTTCAAGTTGGCCGATTGGGATTCCTGCATCCTTGGCAGCCTTTCCTCTCGCCATTGTGTTCGAGACAATTTATTAGGAAACAAAAATGAAGAGTACATAGTGGGGGCCCTTCCTCTAGCGCCAAAATGTTGACACCAAAATCTAGTCAACTAATTGAGTTTAGTGTTATCCCTTACTACAAGCTTGATACGTTAAAAGAAAGTTAAAAAGGAAAACAACGCGAGAAAGGAAGGAATAGTAACAACAGGAGTTTAACATGTTCGACTAAAGCCAGTTTGGCCCCTACGTCCATGATTTCTCTTCTTATATCTTTCAGGGAGATTGATTTTACAAGATGCACATATAACAATGGAGTCTTTCCCCAATGAACAGTGCTCGAAATCTATGTCGGTAGAGTTTCTATATGTATTTTTCCCTAACTTTACATGGTGGCCTCCTCCTCCTATTTATTGAAGGTGGAAGGGTTACAAGTGTAATTTTGTAAATTGTGAAATGATTATTTCCGTCGTTCCAGACATTTAATACTTGGCATCGGATAATTAATGCTGGACAAATCATTGTCGGACTTTTGGGTGGCTGATGTGTAAGTTTAGAGGCTAAGCTATCAACAAGGAGGGGATGCATTGGGTTGCTGACTGGATCCCGTATGGGTAGCTGTCGTGGGTGGATAAGCTATAAGTTGAACGAGATGATGGCTCTGGTCGGCCTCACCACTCGCGCCTGGTTGTTCTTCTGAAGGTCATAGGCTCCTCGCTGAAGGGTTGTAAGCTTTCCTCAATGAGGTGTGGTCTTCCCTCCTTGGAGATGCGAGATGCCTCCTGCTTGTACTTGACAATTGGGGGTCCTGGCTCAGTGACCTCGGACTCCATCCTGGACCTCCACTGGTTCAACTAGGCTCCCGATTAGGCCTTAATTGATTTAAGACAATCTTCCGGGAAATCCATATAACAGAGTGTTTTGTAAATAATTGGGATTTAATAATTAGGGAAATTGTATTCAAGAAAACTTATGCAAACTGGCTAATTTTGATTAAGCCAAACCCTAACTAGTTTTCTTTTTAATACTAATCTTGTACATTTATTACTCTATGATCCTAAGTTAATTTATGTCAAGCTTGGATCATGGTTGACTCTTCTTGAGGAGATTGATGTTGTTTTGGAAAGTTTAATTATATTTTAGTACAACAATGTTTGGGGATTTTGGATTGTCACTGCATGAGGTAATTTAGAGGCATTTTGAAGATGATTTGTGATTGAAAACCTACCATAGCTGGTCTAGTTCAATCCAACCAACTTTATGCCCACTTAAACATGACTCTAGGCATAATTAGATATTCTTTGTCATAGGATAAGTGTTGAATAAGAAGTATGAATAGAATTGTTATATTTTAATCTTTTTAGGTTAAATGTAAAAAGGTAAAAGTGGCATCTTGAACTTGAGTAGAATTTTTAACTCATAAATTGGAATGATAAAACACAAGTTTCTTATAACTAGGCTAGTTAACGTCGGAATCCAGGAACTTACAATTCAATCTTGGAACTGGAGAGAGGAATGTGTTAATTTTGAAGATTGCCTCTACTGGAAGGCTTCGAAACTAAGTTCTACTAGCTTAAAGTTAGTGAGTGAATAATTTATTCCTCTTTTTATGATTATTATACAAAAAGCCTATTTTATTTACTATTTCGAACTTGGACACCATAAGACACTATGATTTTAAATTAACTTGAATTTTTTACTTTTGTACTTGAAAGTAACATCATATGTTGTAACAAATAGTATTACATTATATATTTTGAAGAATTGTTTCTTGTCTTTGATGTTGAAAATCTTGCTATTTTGCAATAGTAGATTGTTGAATCTATTGAGCAAAGGTGCTACATGAAATTGATGAGTACATTATCAAATGATGCAATATATGAATCGATTGAAAACCATTCATTTTTCTTTTGTCAATGCATATTGTTTTATGAAATATTTTAGTATTGAGTCTTCTTGAAAAATCAAAATTTGGATTGTTTGAAAATTCCTTTAGAAAACCTCCAAGTACACTTGTGAATAGAATTGACTTGAGAAATGAAATTGGTAGAGGAATAAGTGGAGAATAACTGCATGGAATTTATATTGAATATTTCATGTTACATGTGAGTTTTTAAATACCTAACTATTTTAATTTACTATGAGCTGTTTAGAATTTCTAATCCTAATTTCAAGTGTTTAGTTTCGCATGCTACATGAGTATTGTTAAAAACCTTATGCCCCTTTTATTTGCTATGAGCATTTGAAAGTGCAAAGTATAGATTGTATATGGCTTGGCATAAAAGTTTTGTTACATAAAAGTAAAATCCCTAAGTGAGTTCTAGTTTTATTGGCAATGTTATCTTGAGTTTTCATACTGCAAAGGAAGAATTAAATTTACAAAATATTTTTGCTAGTTGAGTAACAAAGTTTACTAGAGTTATTGTATGTAATTTGCAAAAAATTATTCATTTACTGAGTTTCAATGAAACCCATTCTTTTTTCTTGTTTTAAATCAATTCATTTTCAAGACATGGGACTTGATAATTACAACCCAACCTCCAAATTGAATCAACCAAATTGGAGATAGAAGACCTAGTTTGGAAATATATGTTGGTAGTTGTTGCATTTATTGAATCCGTTTGTGTGTGTATTCAAGATTGTGTGTTGAACATGTGCTGGCTATTATAAAACCAGGTTTAATTGAGGGCTTGTAACCCTGACAAATTTTTGAAAAATAAAGGAAATTTTATTAGATTTTTATTAATTTTTTTTAAAAAATATTTACAAACATTTTCAAGAAAATTTTTTTCGGCTACTGTCTTCTTTATAATTTACAAAGAACTGTGCATTGAGAGAAAATATGTAAGATTTGTAAGAAGTCTCCATTGAATGACTTTCTAATCTGGTTGCGCTTTAAGTTGGGGAGTGACAAATTTAATCTTATTTTTTAAATAAAAAATTTGATATAGAAAAACAAGAAAGGTGTGAATACAAAAAAGTATTATCAATCAAGGGCAATATAATGCATTATTGATTATTGCTTTCGAAGTAGCGGCTTCTTCATTTCATTATTAACCACAACTGGGGTCATGTCATGTGACACATTTTCTAAAGAAATGGAACCCATAAAGTGAAAGAAACCAACAAAACTACACGAGGAAACAACCAGATCCATAGCTAAGTGTGCTTGATGACGTAAGAACTTCACTGTGATGCCCTTGTCTTTTCCCTCCATATATATCCCTGATATTTTTCCCGTGATCCATCGCAAATTCCTGACACATTCCAAAATCCATTCCAAACCATGGCGTCAGTGTTTGGAAAGCCCGAATGCACTATCCAGCTCGTTGCATTTTGGCAGATACTCTTCATTTCATTGGGTGCCCTTAATTTATTTCTCTCTTCTTCCCATGTTGGTGCAGCTGGTTTATACTTCAGTAATAATAATAATAATAATAATAATAATAATAATAATAATACTGCTTCTCATGCTTCTGCTACAGAATACAGGCAAGCCAATGCCCTTCCAGAGTGGAAAGCCAGCGTTGACTACCGCAGCCAAGCTTTTCTTTCTTCCTGGGCTACTACTGGTAAGACCAAGACTACTTGCAATTCTTGGCTGGGAATTACATGTTCCAAGTTCAATTCCGTCACTGAGATTAAACTTGATGACTCTGGACTGAGTGGTCCACTTCACCCACTCAATTTCTCCTCTTTCCCCAAGCTCATCAAGTTTCATGCATCCAACAACTTCTTTCATGGATATGTTCCCCACCAAATTGGAACCTTGTCCAAACTCTCTGATCTAATTCTCGGTTCCAATAAGAATGGAACAATTCCATCTGAGATCACCAACGTCACCAATCTTGTCAATTTACATATAACTAAAAATTTCTTCCATCCCCAAGATTTAGGGACATTGAAGAATCTTGTTCTACTTGATCTGTCTTTTAACCAGCTCTCTCATGCTATCCCTGATACAATTGGTGTTAAACTTGAAGTTAGAGGAACTTACTTAAATTAATATATTGATGATTATCGATATAGTGTTTAATCATGCAAAAAGAATACAAATACATTACTTGAGAACCTTTTTACTTTGTTTTATTTTTCTTATTATCAAAAATATGGAGGGAGAGAACATCAAAGATAGAATTTTCTTTTCATGTATCTAAACAGAAAGGACAAAATAGTATTATAAATTTTTCATGTGAGGTCCAATGGGTGGACTGGGCCAACTGCCCATTTCCTACAAGAAGTCTCTACTCTCTCCAGGAACTTACAGTATCTACTAATAATCTCTCTGGCCTAATCCCAATGCCCATAGAGAACGTGACTAATTTAACTACATTCTATTCCTATGAAAATGAATTTAATGGTTCAATCCCGACTTCCATAGGAAAATTAGTCAATTTGGAAGAACTTCACTTTCAGATAAATAAATTTTCTGGACCAATTCCTTCCACTGTTGGAAATTTGACAAAGCTCACCATCCTTCAGCTGGCTAGACACATGTTTTCTGGATCAATTCCTATGTCCATAGGGAACTTGGTCAATTTGAATAATATTAGTATTCAATCGAATAACCTTTCTGGACCTGTTCCTTCCACTGTAGGAAAGTTGACGAAGCTCGCCACCTTATCGTTGATATGCAACGAACTTAACGGTAGCCTTCCAACGGAAATGAGTAATCTCACCCATTTATTCACCTTACAATTAGCTGACAATAATTTTGCTGGCAATTTGCCACAAAATATCTGTGATGGTGGGTCACTGCAACTCCTCGGTGCTCCTAATAACCATTTCACTGGTCCAATTCCAAGAACCTCGAAGAATTGCCGTAGCCTTTATAGAGTCAATCTACAAGAGAACAACCTGGCAGGGAATATAGCAGATGATTTCGGTGTCTATCCCAATTTGTTCTATATGTTACTTAGTGGAAACCGATTTTTTGGCCAGCTCTCATCAAACTGGGGCAAATGCCATAGTCTTAAGATCTCCAATTACAATCTTTCTAGTGTCATACCCCCAGAACTAGGCGAGGCAACCAAGCTACAAGCACTCGACCTCTCCTCAAATCATCTTATCGGAAAAATTCCAAAAGAATTATGAAAGTTGACCTCATTGATTGAAGTTAAAATGAGCAACAATCAACTTTCAGGAAACATTCCAGCAGAAGTGGGATCCTTGCAAAAGCTTGAGAGATTGGATTTGGCAGCAAATAATTAAAGTGGCTCAATACCGAAGGAATTTGGGAGGTTTATCAGGTTAGTTCAATTGAATTTGAGCAAAAATAGATTTAATAAAGTCATTCCGAATGAATGGGATAAATTAGAAGCTCTCAA
>JANHAO010019252.1:0-13291 GCA_026873985.1 Saraca asoca
ACATTTTGTACATAGTCTTAATTTGAGCAAAATAACTAAAATGCTCAATAATTTACATACCATTTAATTGGTAATGAAAAAAAAATATTACATTAAATGGCCAAATTATGCACAAAATATCAAAAATTATACATACAAATAAATAATTAAAGTATGCATTGCAATATTCATAATAAATAACAAAATTATAAATATTTATATTATATTTTATTTCCAAATTTATGAAAATTCATAAATGTGAGAATTTATAAAAAAATTTTCAAAAAAAATTTACCCCAAAATAAAATTCTAGAATTTCCTTGAATTTTTCAAAAAATAGGATAAAATTTTGAAAAATTTTTCCAGTAACTCTAGGCAAGACAGAGGCTTTCACATGCTCTGATATCAAATGATATGATAAACAAAAATAAATCCTATATATGCTTTTAAACAGACATGAAACATAAGGATACATCTGAAAAAATGGAAGCAAAAACATATCATATGTCAAAAGAGTAGTAAGAGGACCCCAGAAAGTTGATATATATATATATATATATATATAACCTTTCTTCCATCAAAAAAAGACTAAATCGTTATTACAATATTGAATGACTATTGCATTGCAGCCATTCAATAAATCTAAATAATTGTACCATTCAAAAGGGTAATGTACATTACAGCTATTCAATGAAGAGTTACATCATTCAAAAGGATAATATACATTGTAACTATTCAATAAATCTAAATGATTGCACTATTCAAAGGATAATTAACACAAAATGTTACATAAGAAATCCTTTTTTAAACCCATTCTTAGAGTAATAACGGGCAAAAGAAGTAATATGCAACTTCTCTATAGTGTATCAGGAAATCCCAATCTGCTATTGGGGTGAAATAAATCGAACAAAGTACTAAAAAAAAACTAGCCAGAGACCTTACTTGTCTCCTGTTCAAACAATGAGGTGAAGCAGAAACCATCAAGCACGAGGGCTATAATTGTAAAAATTAGGAATTTGCACAAATGAACTAGCAACAAGTGGCAAACGCAGAATTTAAAATGAATGGAGACTAACGAATTAAAATAATAGTATTTATTTGAAATATAATATATAAAAAAAAAATAAAGGATAATAAGTTAGATAATTTTTTTTAAATAATAATAACTGAATTTAAAAAAAAAATATTACGATAACCTTTTTTTGAAAAGGGTTATTATCAAATATATATATATATTTAAAAAAAAATTGAGTGCCCCACGTGGGTCCGCACATGCCAGCAACGGTCCTTTAGATCCAAAATAACGAAAAGAAACGGGACATCATCGACCTATTAAACCTTGCAAATGATAGCAACAAAAACCAAAAACAGATCAGTGATTAAAGTTGGTGAAGTTGATTCTGATGGGAGGACTTCTGCTTAGCCTTCACTGCTGGCCGTCGCATTGGGAAATCTAAAGTAGGGTGGATGTTGGTGTCACTAAAAGCATTTAAACTTTGTTTTATTTTTTATTTGCATTTATTTTAATTTAAGCTTAAGATTATATGATTTTATAATATGCTGCAAAAAAAGAAAAAAAATGTTGACCAGACTAACCAATTCAAATTTTTTTGTTTACACTTGTGTATGTATGTGTGTTAGGGATGAACTCACATCAGTTAGAAATGATTCACGTAAATTTTTTAAATTAAACTATTTTTTTTTGTTTTACATTTCAATCAATTCAAACATAAACCGATTCAAATTTTAAAATTAATTTTAATTAATTAAGTTAGTTCAAAATATTTTTGGATGGTTAATATTGGTTTGGAGTTATTAAAATTTTTTTAAAATTTTTTTTGGTGGTTATACTATTAAAATATAGCACCTATAATTGCAAAAATATAATTTTAATTTTGAAATTTAATATAAATTATTTTACAATTATCATTATTCATATACAATAAAAAGTTTCATATTAATGAAACATGAATTCATAAAACACAGTGAACTCACATGCTATTGTTTTTTCTTTGTTACTTTGCTTGTTGCTACAATATGATGGATTTATTGAGTAAGAATAAGAAATTGATAAGTCGTAGAAGGTTAGGGATTACATGTTGAGCTTGGACTTTGAAAATTGAAAAAATATAATAGTAGATAAAGATTTTACTTTGAATATGGGATAAAACTTTAGGCAGGTTTGATTAGAAGTGGTTAGAATTTCTTAAATCATTCTTAACCATAAATCAATTTTTTTTTTCAAAAAGAATTCACTTGTTTTAAAACCATATTTACATTTTAACGACTCAATTTTAGTTTAATTTGATTATTTTTTGTGATTTTATTTTTCTTGTCCAGTCGTAGTGTGTGTGTAACCCATCTTGTTTAATTGTAGATTGCGACAAGAAACAACATCTTTTCGTGGATAAATGGATTTAAAAAAAAAATATAAGATGAAATTTTAGCACTACAATAAAACATATGATTTTCAATGAATTTGTCTATCAAAAAAATGTAATTAAAATTGAAAAGATCATTAATTACCAAACACATAAATCCATCGGAAATATTTAAAAAATTCGTTAAAAATCCATGTTTTAATAAGTTCCATCACAAACTATGGTGGAAAATAGGCACAAATTTTAAAAAATTATGCTTGCTTCTTCCAATAAAACTTATTGTATGATGGATTTTCAATGAAAAAATCTTTAAAAAAATTCAAAAACTTTAAATTACTCGAGCACTTGATCTTCAAGCTCAATTTCTATATCTTCTCGTTCCTCTATCACACAAGAGCCCTTTTTTCTCTCCTAACTTGATTTCTGCATTTTGAAGGGTTTTTTTTATATAAATTTAAACTGATTAAATTGTTCTTTCTATTTTGTTTTACATTTTTATTTAATTATTTTGTTTTTCATGATTTAATTGATATTTCTTATTTTGATGTATATAGTTTTGGGCCTCCGTTTATGTGTGAGTTTTTTTGGTAGTTTTTTTTCTTAGACATTGAGGTTAATACATATTTTAACTATTAATTGATTAATTATTAACAATTTTTCATGATTTGAGAGTTAAATTTTAATTATTAGTTGTATTTTCTTGTATATTTGAATTAAGAATTATAGATTTTAACTGCTTAATAGTGGTATTGATATTACTTTAGAAATTATGTATATTTTGAGTTAAAACCAATTTTTAGAATAGAAATTATATATGTTTTATTTTGTTAATTTTTGAAATTAATAATTATCTTGTAAATATTTATTATTAATTCTATTATTGTTTTGCATTTGATGAATGAAACTATTGAAATTAAAATTGTGTTATTGAAAATATGAATGTAGTTACTATTACAAAAACTCTATCAGATTTTTCCCTTTTGGAGTTAGGATGAAATATTGACAACTTTCTTACGATTTTTACATATTTGAAAATATTTAATAAGTAAAGAAAATATGTATATAAATTAGGATATGTATGTAAACGTAACACGTTTCAGTATAAACTTCGAAAAATAGAATATGAAATTCCAAAACACCGTGGGTGAATATATATGATAGATTTCTTTTAGGATATAATGGATATAAGATGAATTTTCTTAATGAGTGGAAGAATTTATCAATTTTGTAAAAATTTAGCAAATTTATTTACCTGATGGTTGGATAAGGTGTCTGTGCTTCAAACATAAATGTAAATTTTTTTTTACTTTCTAATAAAGTTAAGATTGATTTGTATAGGTTTGGATTTAAATATGATTAATGATGGTGGATTGATCATAGTAAAGATAGACTTATAGAAAAAAAGAGAGTCTTTTAGATGTGACATGAGATTTACATGATGCAAGTAATAGATATAAAAAATATAGTGTTGGATGCTGATTAGTTAGACATCACCTAGAATGCAATGCAGAAAGGCCTCAAAATAAGGATGCTAAGAATTTTTATGAAATGTTATAAGTTGTACATTTACCATTATAGACAGCTTATGCTAACTTTTTAGAGTTGTCATTAATAATAAAGATATTAAGTATAAAATTTAACTTCAACTTATGGTAAAAATTTTTTGATCAGATTATATAACTTGTGACTAAAACACACCTATCTGATAACATTATTCATCATAACTTTTATGAAATGAGAAAGTTAATGAATAAGTTAAAAATGAGGTATGAAAAAATAAACTGTTGTATGAAAGGGTGCATATATTTTTTTTTTTTATAAAGAGACAAGATTTGACAATATAGAATTTATGGTTTCCATTGGTATAGGAAATAGAGGACATGCGAGAATAACAAAGATATTTCCTTCAAAAGAATGTATTATCTACAATTAATCCTAAGGTTGTATAGTTTAATGAAATCGACTTCTTATATAATATGACATCATAAAAATCAAAAGGAGACGAGTGTCAATGATATCCTTCATCGAATAACTGTGAATATAAGATTTACCAAATGAATTTAAAGGTATTTTAATATAAGTTTATATGATAAAGTTTCATAGTATTTGGTAAAAATAAATAAAAAATAAGTTTAACAAATAAATTGTTCAGAGTTATTTAAAATCTTTAAAGTATTCTGTATTTTGAATATTGAATAAATAATTCTTTCACTTTTTGAGAAGTTTTGCAGTATAAGTATTATTAGATATTATTGAAACTTTTATTCAATTGGCTTTGTTATAATTTATCAATTATATTTGCTATTTCACTATAATTATTTAAGCCCCTAACATGTATTAAAAATTTCACAACTTTTATAATTTAGAATCTAAAACTAGTAGTATATGTATTATTATAGTCTTAGTTATTATAATGATTGCTGCATTGTATTCTGTTAAAAAAAAAAAGAAGTCCAAAAGTGCTTAATATATTTTTATTAGTGGAGCCAGCTTTATATATATATATATATATATATATATATATATATATATATATATATTATGTCTAAATGAAGTACATGTTAAATAAGCGTTTGTTTTTGGTTTCTTTGAAAAGCTGATTGAGACAACGCATAAATGTGTGTCCTCTTTTCTCACGTTGTCATTGTTAATTTTTTTTTCCTAGTCAAGCAAACGTTTACCCCTGCTTAGAAGGTGGGAAAAAAATAAAAGAAAGAAAATGAGAAAAAATGAGAGAAAAAATGAGAAGAAAAGAATTTATAATTTTGTTATTTGATTAGATAAAAAATAAGAGGAAAGAAAATGAAATTTTTTTTTTCTTGTTTGAGTAGAAAAGTGAGAAAAAAGAAAATTATTTTAACTTTTATTAACAAATTTATCTTTCAAGTAAATAATTTTGTAATATAAAATTTTATATTAATTTGTTTTCAAATTATTATTGTTATATCATATTTATAATTGTGGTTTATTTTTTTGTTAATTAAAAGGGATTAATAATTTTACGAAGAAAAAAAAAGATAAAATGAAGGAATTGGTGGCCTTATATAGAATGGGAAAAAAGGGGGTTATAATTGTCAAATGGCAATAGAAATAAGTTTTTCACCCATTTTTTATCCAACTTTAGAGAGAAAGTTTTCATAAATATATATTTAATAAATAAACATATAAAGATATTATTAAATAAGTATTAATAAAAAATGTTACTAATAAATTTTAATTATTTTGAATATCATTTTAAAAATATAATCAGACTAATTGAATTAACTATAGTTAAATTTTCATTAGGTATTTTTTCAAATAATTAATTTTATCATATGAATAAAATTTATTTTTTCTTTCTAAATTATTCTTGTTCTATTATGTTTATCATTCTGATTTGTTTTTTAATAATTATTTTTTGGAAAAAAAGTTAGTTAACTATTTTAAGTTATTAAATTTTATTATATTATAAGTGGGGTTTCTACTATATTTATAATTTAATCATATTATTAACAAATTATCTTTTTTTAAAAGAAAAAATATAATTAATAATAAAAGGAATAAATTAGTAATAAATGCTAATCATTTAACTTTTCTATCCTTTTTCTCCATATTTATCAGGAAAAATTTTTATTGGACCCCACGCTATTTTTTCTATTCATTTTCTTTTCTACCTTTTTTCTTGTCTCCTTTTTTCTTGTCTCCAACCAAGCAAGAAAAAATACTATTTTCTACCTATTTTTTTCACTTACATTTTTCTTTCCTCCTATTTTCTGCACAAACAAGTGGAGGGCTAGACCGTACCCCCACTTTCCTTTTTATCTTTCGTTTTTTTTCTCGCTTAGCACACTGTTGAGCCCCTCATTCTGCTTCTTCTTCTCGGACTTTTTCTGCTTTTTCGCTCTTTACGCTCTTTCACTCTTTACTCAGAAAGTCAGCCTTCATTAGTGTGAGAAACAATAAGTGAGAGAAAATCCAACGCGCACACGGAGAGAAAATTTCATATGTTCATTGTGTTTGTGGGTCGATAAGTGAGAGATGTGCAAGAAGAACAGCTCTCCACTTTCAGATTCTCGACCCAAAGACACGATGAGTTCAACAAAAGCACCCACAGATTCTCTAATCACACCAACGTGACGTTGTATAACTAGAAAACGTAAGTTCCACATTCTCAGTCTCCAAGTTTCTGTAAATCCCTCTGATCAGAAGAAGAAAAAGAACCAATCCAAATGAATGAAGTATCAAAACGAGCAGTAGCAACAACTCACTCTATTTCCTCCACATCCAGAAAACTTGGTGGAAGATAGAGACCACAACATACAGGACAAAAATGAAGTTGCTCTCCTCTCTAGCTTTGACAGTGACACCACCCTCAACAACCTACTCGAAGATGACCACTAGCTCCACCACTACCACGACAACAACAATGCACGACGATTACATCGGAGGAAGACTCATTCTCACCACTGTCGATGGCGTGTTATATGTCAGACGGCGACATCGAGAGCTGGCTTGTATGGAAGGCGATGAGAAGGAGAGCGATGAGAGGTGGTTCTGTTATTTGGAGGGTACAAGTTACTGCAACAGTACAGCTTCTGGTGGTGGTGGTGGTGGTGCTGCGAGTGTGATGGATCGGGGAGCCATTGTCATCGTTTAATGAAGAGAGAGGGAAGGGCAATAGTAATAGGACGGCATTTAGGGTAAGTCGGATTACGAAGGGATATTGAATGCTTAGTCTGATAAAGGCTCTCTTTATGTCCCATCGGAGACCTAACAGACTGTCCCCGACTTGCATAATAATGCTACCAACGTTGAAATCAAATATGGGTGGATATCTTGACTTTCCTCCTTGGAAAGTTGGTTTGTCAAGAGGCGTTTTTTTGAGTAAGACTTTGGAAATGGGCATAAATGGGAATAGGATTGTGTGACAGAAAGTTAAGGTCAAACGGCTCACTACAGCAAGCCATTGCCCTGTTCGGCTGAGCAGCTTGGAGGTTCAAAATGGCGGGAATCACATCAACATCTGAGGTAAGTGAATTGATTACTCACTCAGTATTTGCATATATGTTATTTCATATTTGTACTGAGATATATATATATATATATATATATGGATATATGGATGGTTATAGTTGTGTTAAATTGAAAATATAGGTTGGTTGTGATTCTAAATATTAAGGGTGTTGTGTGGAAAGTTGTAGGTACAATATAAAAAAAATCCAATGGCTTTATAGAAATAACCTGATTCGGAAAAGGATAATTGAAAATAACTAGCTGGGTATTTAAAAGACTTGCTAGATTGATAAATTGGAACTTTTGGGTTTATATTTGCTTGTACCATAAACTTTATTAGACTATGGTATAATTGAATTAAAGATTGTAAATTATTAAGATGGGGATCTATGTGTTACGTATTGAGGGTGGTAATTGGGGTGAGTGCTTAGAATTGCAAGTGTTAAGAATTATATTGTATGTGAATATTAAATTCGATTATATGTCACCTCATCAAGTTAAGATTTTGCCTCTTATAATATGACTTTGAAACTTGTATTAATATGAGTAAGAATAGTGATATATTGGAATTGCTTTAAGCATGTGATAGATGTGTGGTGAATATTCTCTTTTGAATGGTATTATAATTAGAAAATGTTTAGTTGTTTATAGGAATTAGTTCATAGATGGATTATGCATTAAGAGACTCTTAATGAAATCTTTGGATTGTGGCCTTTGGAATATTATGTTGGGCATCCCAAAATGTATTTATAATCATTATGAATGGAAGATTATACACCTAATCAAAAGTAGAAATAAGTAAAGGTGCTGACATGAGAGAATGGGGATTGAAGATTGCAAATGAGAAAGTGGCATGGTTTTTGGGCAAAGATTAGTTTGGACTAATTGTTGAGTGTTAAAACAACATTTGGAAATAATTGGAATGGTTATGATTTATGAAAGATGATTAAGTGGTAATCTTGTGAGTAAATATCTCATTTTCCCGTAAGTGTTTATTTATTAAATTGGCACATAGAAACATGAGTTTAGTTATGATGATATTTGATTAAATGTTATATGTATTTCTTTTAAGATTATATATCAGGTTTTAATGTTTACGTGAACATGTATAAATGAATGGAAATTATGCACACGTTTTATTTGAAATGCCTTTAAAATATGGAATTGTGTGAGTTGAATGATTAGTTAATGGAATGATATTATTGTATTGAATATGTGTGTGAATTGACAAGTAAGGATCCTTGAAAGATTCTTCAACAAATTGACAAATACAAATTAAAACTTAGAACGACCTCTTGAATGAGGAAATGACTATTTGTATAATGAGCTGGCTAGTTGATTGAATATGGACATGATCACTGAATTGTTGTGATGTGTGTGTTTTGATGAGTTATGTATGAATTAAAAATTGGATTCATGAAACAAGTCCTTTAAGAAACTTCTAAAAGTATTTTTCTAAAAATATATATTGATATTGACATGACTATGAAATTTATCGGAGAAATAAGGGGGAGAATATCTGTTGGAGAGATAAGGTGATTGGAGCTTTGATACTGATTTATAAATTGAATAGGGTAAGTTATCTAAAGAAACTTGTTCATGTATCTAACTCTCAGTTCATTTGTATGCCTTTAATTGATTAAATTGAAAGTGTTTGACTTGAATGCTTTATATGAAGAGAATGTGATGATTTGATCAAAATGTTTCTATTTGCTAAAGAATGACAATAAGCCATTCTTATTGATTGATTGTGATTATAAAAATGATAGTTTTCCCAATATATTTAGACTTTAAATTGATGCATTTGGAAACTACCAATATGGTGGTTCTTCATATTAATTGTGTTGAATAGTTAATGACCTTATATATATATATATATATATATATACTAAATAGAAAATTTATTATGAGTATAACTATTTAATTATTGATTGAAGTTACTGCCATATAAATACATAGTTGTCATACCTGGTAAATTGGTAGTTGGCTAATTGTAAATTATTGTATTCTATTAAAAATTGTATGTGAGTAATAGGATATAACTAGTATTTAAGGTAAGTGATTTACTTATTAAGTTTCATTGAAACTCACTACATTTTCTTGAATAAAAAATGTTTTAGTTTCAAGATTGTTGGATATCGTAAAGACCACTAACAGAGATTGAAAATGTAAAATCGAGTTAATCAATTGGCAGTTGTAATGTTTGCATATGCGTGTGTAAAGGCAGTTTTGGGATGTGTTATATTTCTCTTGTGTTTGGGAAATATGTAAGAATCTCTATATGGTATTTACAGGATGTTTGAAAGGCATATGACCTTGGAACGTTTGAAAAATAGAGGAAATTTTGCCAAAATTTTTGTACAAATGTTTCTGATAAGTTTATATAAAACATTTGAAATTTGTAGAAATTCTATTTCATTTTTCTTAAATTTTAAAATATGAGCACTGTTTTTATGGGTTAATTTTATCAAGAAATTTCATAGTATAAAAAAGGCTTATAGGAAGTTATCACTAGGTGAATTTTATGCTGATTACGTTTCCAAAATTGGGGGCGTGACAACATTTTGTGTCATTCTCCGAATGGAGAAACTTGGAAGCAATTTGACTAAAAGTACTTAAATTTTGCAGTCGTTCCCCAAAATGTAAGACTTAGTTTGTGTTTTGATGGATTTACTCCATTTGTTGTATTCATGTTGGTCAGTAATAGTCACTCCTTATAATTTGCTTCTAAATATGTATATGACAACTCCATATATATTTTTAACCTTGATCATCCTAGGTGCAGAAAATCTAAAGATTAAATTGATGTGTTCATATAGCCATTGATGGATAAGTTACTCACTTTGTGAAGTGATGGTGTTTCAACGTATGACATTTCATTGAAGCAAAATTTTCGAATGAAGGACACACTAATGTAGACCATCAGTGACTTTCTTGCATATATGATGTTATCTGGTTAACAAATTGCTAGAAAATTAGCTTGCCTAATATGTATAAAATCCACAAAAGCATTCACTTTAAAGCATGGGAGGAAACAATCATGGTTTGATTGTCACAAATAGTTTTTACCATATGATCATCCGTATAAGTGAAACAAGAACAACTTCATTAAAAATAAAGTGAAAAGATTTGAATCACCTCCATGATTAACCAATGAATAGGTTTTTAATTGGGTTTATTTCATTTCATAAGTCACAGAAACTTAGCCAATCAGGAAGTCAGGATATGGGTTGGATCACAATTGAATTAAGATAAACATATTCTAGGACTTACCATATTAGCAATTCAACTTGCTCTAACACAATCTCGATGTCATGCACATAGAGAAGAATATTTTTGATAATGTATTTTATATAGTGATGGATGTGAAAAGAAAATAAAAGACAATATCAAGGCGAGGTTGGATTTTAGAATGCTACAAAAGAAGGGAGTTGGAATTTAAAAAGGTTGCAAATGAAAAAATATATAAACCTAAATCTCCTTACACCTTAAGCTTGGATGGGAGAATGACAGTTTATGAATGGGTCAAGGAGTTGAGGATTCTTGATAATTATGCCACCATCTTGGATAGATGTGTCAATGTAGGCGATGGTATGATATTTGATATGAAAAGTCATAATTGTCATATTTTCATGGAAAGATTATTTTTTATTGCCTTTTCTTGACTCCCAGATCCTATATGGAGGGTTTAACTGAGTTAAGTTAATTGTTTATGGAATTATGTTCTGTGAGAAGAGGAATTGCTCCAAATGGAACAAAATATTCCCGTGATAATATGCAAGTTTGAATGGATCTTCCCATCATGTTTTTTCGACTCAATGGAGCATTTGTCCATTCATTTGCCACTCAAAGCAATAGTAGGTGATCTTATGTAATATTAATAGATGTATCTATTTGAGAAATTTCTTAATAGGTTGAAGAAGAAAGCTGACAATAAAGTTAGACTCGAAAAAAGTACATGTGAAGCTTATTTGATTGAAGAGATAACTCAATTTTGTCAATACCATTTCAGCCATATTGTGTAATGTTAAAGCACAAGAGTTAGTAGGAATGATGATTAGAGCAATGATGCAATCTTTCAAGACATTTATATGGTTTTTGCCAAGAGTAATATTTGGATGATGATGAAAAATTGAAATTAGCCACAATACATGTGCTTAAGCTACGAAGAAGTGGAGCCATTTAAAGAATAAGTATTTGTGTAGCTATCTTAATAAGTCATTCCATATCTTTAACTTTGATTGGCTCAAATTTAGAATACTAATTACCTAATTTGTTATTCCACATAGTATGCTTGTTTATTGGTTGAAGACTATGTATCCAAATATGTAAGATAATAACATCAAAGCAATGACCAATTCTTAGTTCGCTTCCTAATTTCGCTCTTTTGTAAGTATAAACAATAATTACTTGTTCTATTTGTTATTGTTTACAGTTGTATAATGAAATTTTGATATGAAAATGTGTTATTCTCTTATTTACAACCCTTCAAATGGTGTGATCAATCAATATTTATTGGATTTAGCTTGGGGTCTTCTAAAGGCTATCAAAACATTTGCAATGTATTTTGTCAATAGGTTTAAGTTTCACACATACCAATGGAATTAAGGGAAAAAAATTAATAGTGGAGTACGTATGAAGGGCATAGGGAATGTCACAACATGGGAAGATGACTTCTATGATATTCTTAAAGAAATTATACAGCTTAAGTATCTAAGATTATTGATCAAAAGGGTGGTACTTTTGCATTGTAAGTGGTTTGATCCTGTATTAGGCCATGGTATGAAAGTGCAACCCTAATATGACATAATTGAAATCAAACATACAAGATGATATGCCAAGTATGATTCCTTTATCATTGCACGACAAGCATCACAAATGTATTACGCACCGTACCCACAAACAAAGAAAGATAAGCAAAGTTAGTGGGTTGTTATAAAAACAAAACCTCATGGAATGGTGAGGAAAATACACAATAGAACATGCTTACTAGGATGACAATATATCATATGCACCTTAATTAATTCCAACAGATAATCCAATTGTTAGGTGGCATAATGAAAATGGTGGATATGAGAAGGTGAATGGGCTAATAGATGTTGATGAAGACAAAGAAAAGGATGACAATGAAGATGCAAAGGAGGAATCGGACGAATGATACTACCATTCAACATGTAACATGTTAATTTGCTATTTGTATATATAAGTGCTAAATTAATTTATTCATTTAACATATATATGATTGTTTTCTAATTATGTCATGTGTGAATATTTGTAGATGACATGTTGCAAGGGTGGATGAGGAGGTAAAGGATAGCGGTCTCAGGGAAGAGGTTCCCTCCATGATTCCCTTGGTAGCAGTTCACATGTGATGACTGGTCAGAGCCCTTCAGTTGTTATTCCTCCTGACTACATTTTCATATCCACACCGTAACCTACATTTAGCAAGATAAGGCCACCTGCACAAGTGTTGATATAGATGCAATCACAACAACAACAACACCTATCCCCAAATACACAGGGGACACAATCACAAATGGCACTACAATTTTTAGGCACAATATCTGCCCTCGGACATCCTCCATTCCTTGGGGTAGCCATACTTAGTCCTGGGGAGACAACTGTGCCTTACATGATGAGGTATGTATTCTTAATAATGCCTAATATTCATTGTCACATGAATTTTATTTTTTAATGTCTTAACTATGTTTATTTTTATTTGTTTAAGTTCTACCCGACCTATGAGCCATTAGGCACCATACACCACATCATCATGAGTAAGTATAAGCGTGTATGGTCTACTGGAAGAATATTTTGGAGCCCACCCGTAGGATGCTATATTCAAAATTTAGGATAAAGTTTCAATACTTTGTTTATAATTTAATTAAATTTATTTTTTTAACTATTCTCTAATTATTTAATATTTTTCTTATTTTTGA
>JANHAO010019253.1:0-13290 GCA_026873985.1 Saraca asoca
AGAATTGATTGAATGAAATAACTTCCCACCATGGACTTCATCTTTAGCATGCAATACTCAATTAAAGCAATATAAGATGAAAACTTAACCTTTATTATCAAATCAATACAGAATATACAGTCATAGATACAATAGAGCACAATCACATTGGCCCTAGGGCACCTATCATACTAACACTATTTATACTTATCTTACCCTTTCCTACCTTGCTGACCTTCTACTTGCATATTTCTTATTTCAATTTTTATTAAGCAATTAATTAAATTAATTATATAAATATTCAAATTACGAAATCAAACTTAAGGCTATATTTTAGGCCTTCCCAACCATTGCATACATACACTTAGCATATAAAAAACATACCTAATAATTCTAATTATTAGGCTTACAATATTTATCTAATTCTTCTTTTAATTATCATAACAAATAGAAAATATTTTTGGGCTAATTTAAAAATAATAATTTTATTAAAATGGAGCTAGAAAAGCAAAAAATCACACTCACTTTAGTAGAAAAGAAATCTCCTAAACCTAACATTGTAGTCCATACCCTGGTTTTGACCCCAGCCTTTGAGTATTAGGAAAACTACAACAATCAAAGGGGAAACCTAAGATTAAGGAAGAAAAAGAATTTAAGAAAAGAATTTGACCTTTTTAGGCTAAAACCCTTATTTTAGGTTCACACCCTTACAGAGTACAAATTAGAATCCTTTTTAATTGAGCATCACTCTCCAAGAGCTACTTAATTACAGATGTGAGTTATGGAAAATGTCACAAAGGCTGCTCTTTATATAGGTTCACTGAGACAACCAGTCAACCTGCCCGTGCATGGCCAGTCTACCAACCTATGCATTGTCGTTGACCTCGTAAGATCATATCAACCGATTGACTTAGGTTCCGAAGCTATACTTGTCCTGAAACCCCAATCCAATCTATGTAGTGGTTCCATTTCGACTTGGGTTTCAAGTTATAAAAAAATTACTCTAATTCATTTTGTACCAATCCATCTTTTCCTATTCTAGTTTTATCTTCAGGGGATGTTACATGAAAATTACATGGTCCTTAGTTGTGTCATTAACGATATTCCCTTTTAAGATATTAATAAGTTTGTGATTTAATTATAGAAATGTAAAATGCCTAACCATTGAACTTCCTTCTTCATCTTTTCGACTAGAGATTTAAAAGTAGGTCTAGGTCCAAGGCCATCGGTCTTATGGATCTAATTTAACTCATGTTAATATCATGTGTGCAACTATATTATTGAAATCTTAATTTTTTAAGAAATATAACAATATAAAACATGTCCAATTAATATTGCATTAGCAAGTTTGATTCACTTAATTAGATTTTCACGAATTTAAATTTATTATATTTGGTTTAGCTTGTATATGTTCAAGAATCTTATTAGTTTTCCAAAAATATATTCGATATCTGTTGCTAGAAGATTTGCCAAAAAAAAAACAAAGATTAAAAAAAATCAGATATTTGATTTAACCTCTTCCTATTGGAATGATTTTAAGTGGTATTTGATTCTCCAAATTGTACATTTGCAAGAATCTTAACATTCTTAAGAATCACATTCTCAGGAATATAATTCTAGAGAGTGTTACATTACAATGTTTGGTTTAATTAAAAAGATTCCTATAAATATTATAATATTATATTTTTAATTAATTTGTATATTTTTAAAAGATATTATTAAATTATAAAAAATGTCCCTATCAAAAATTAGTGGCAAACACTAGAAAGTTAATGAATCAAGGGTGATACACTGTGGTCAACAACGGTAGGTAATGATGAGTGATGGTCAATGACAATAAATGATGATAAGTGGTGATCCATGATGATGAATTATGATAGATTGTGGTCGACGACAATAGATGATGGGCAGTAAATGATAGTGTGTGATTGTTATCAACGATGGATGGTGGTGGGCAACGACGGTAGATGGTAGTGGGAATCTGTATATTTTAAAAAATTGAACCAAACATGAAAATATCATATTCACTTGCAATTTTCCATGCATGTGATAAATATTCCATGAATTAAATGCCCTTTATTTCGCAGCTTCTATTATGAGATGTAAATGAGTTTTGAGTTTCAAAATTTTTCAAGTTCATCCGACAAAATAATGACTTTGAACTCATTCATTTAACTCATTTAATTAATATATAATGTTGAAAATTAAAATTTAATTAAACAAAACTAGAAACAAAAAAATCAGCAAAATAAAATTTAGCATATTTTAAACTAATATCATATTTATATTCACGTTAAAAGTTAGAGAATACATATGCAGTATTAGTTTTGTAAGATAATAGAGGATATGATTTTAATTATTATTTTTTAATAAAGGGATTATTTTTGTTATATCAACTTCACATTATCATCATGTCAGGTTAGGCGTGCTTTGTAAAAATCTCATCCGACAATCATTTATCAAATTGTGTTAAGTTGCCAATAAGCATAAACTTACTGCTCTAATTGTTTTTCAACATTGCAAAGGCCCGAGACTTATCATTGTCATAGTCTCACATCATTGTCACATGAACTAATGGGCTTTTCGGCAAAGTAAGAAATATTTCTTATCCTATAAGCCGCGTTTGTCCCAGAGCAGCTCGGCCACTGCATACAAGCATTATTCGTAAAATACATATTTGGACTGTGATGAAGAAAAAAAAAATGACAAGACAATGAAAAATGTCTATTATAGACAAAGCATAGTAAAATAGGGAACAGAATTAGTAGAAGTCCTTTTAGATAAAGAACGTATTATATCACTTTACCACCTAGTTTAACCAGAGGCTACAAGGTATTACAACTATTTGTTATCATGATAATCATTCTCCCTTTCTATTTTGCGAGTATAAAAAGTCATTACTAATTTACAAGACTGCGTTAAGTTTACAAAGTGGACTCGTGAATCACTCAATATTTGGGAGGATTCATAAAATAAGTTGAACATAATCATTTGTTAAATAAATAAAATTTGATGTATGATTTATTTGATTCATATACTAACTCAATAAATTAATTATATATAATATTATAAATATATTTTAATAATATAATTCATAAAATAATTATGTTATTCACTGTAACATTATATATTACATATTTAATTAAACTTAATCTTTTTTTTATATATTTTAATATCAAATGAACCAAATAAATCAAACTAACTAGAAATCCAATATTACAAATTGGCTTGGTCCATTTTGATTTATTTTCACCAAGACGAGCTCATTTGAGATTTTGATTTTGATTTGAGTTTTGGTCTCACGTCCACCCACAAGACAAAGGGTGTAACAGCTACGGACACGTTTCACTCTTTTTTCCCTTTTTATTTTTGGTTTGCACGAGAAAGGAAGAAGGGAAAAGAATATACACTCATAATAAATCAATATAAATGTAAATGGTGGCAAAATGCCAGAACCCCTGCCTTTCCAAATTGTACAGACAATCAATAATCATATATGCTAGAGGAGCTCGGTGATTTGAATTGCTATTACTATACCCATGCCCACCAGTGATAATATCAAACATGGATCACACTTATTTTTTGATCAATAAGTTCCACTAGTTATTCAATCTCCATGGAGGTGGATGCCATCCACAGAAAATGTCATTATGCAATCACTAAAATCACTCACACCAAGATTACCACAAGGATCCCTCTCGATAACAGGGATATGACCAATACTAACAAAATACACACCATAATCCTCAAGGATCCCCTCTCTATGGCACAATAACAGGGATACAATACTAACAAAATACACACACCAAGATAAACTCGAGGATCCCTCTCAATCGTACAATAACAGGGATATAACCAATAGAATACTAACAAACTAAGAATTTCTTTGTTCAAAGATGAGTGGAAAATTTTGACAATAGTGGAAGTAAATGGCTTCTCCCCAAATCTCTGCAATGGAACTTAATTGTGATAAAGATCCTTATATTCTCTCTCTGTGTATAACACTCCCTATGTCATATTTTAAATGAAATCTAAATGAAATACCCAATATTTTAGTCACCCCAGCAACAGCAACATCAACACCAAGAGAGAATGATTCTTATTGCAGACATAGCTAATTACAATTAGAATTGATAAAAGGGATCAGCCAAAATATACTCCTAAATTTGAGTTATTCGATTTGAAGTGCACATCACTTAATCTGTCACAAGAATTATAATTATGAAACAAAAAATAAGCATATAATCAATAAAATCGATGTCAACTAACCATATTAGGTTGCTCCCAATGATTCTTCAGTCCTTGAAAACCTAGCATTCCAACCTATAACTGACCTTTGTTTACTTGCAACTTTCAAATATTAATGCGGAGGAAATGTACTTGGAGGGGAAAAGGTGTTGTTAGAATGCATCATAACGTCAATGTATCAGAATTCAACAAAGAAATTCCCAAATTCTATTGCATAAAGATTTGGTAAGAGATATGAACACTATCAACTACTACATCGAATTACCAATACTGAAAAATAAAGATCAGACTATATCCACATTTGCCACTGCCACCTCTTTGTCAAGCCCATCCACATCAACATTCTCATCGTCGCCCTCATACTGCAAATGTAGGTATAGAATGCTCTTTCAATTCCAGACACTACAAGGGGTAAAGTGTCCAAAGCATTGTGCAAAAACTAGATGTTATTAGATGTTGAAATCATATTTCATATATAGAGCAAAGGATTTAAAGGCCAAGCTTCTGCATAACTGAACTATAACACATGCAAGTGTATTGGAGTAAATAGTATACTGAAAAAGTAAGGCTATACCAGTGGTGGCGAGGAGGAACTGACCTGTGAATAATTGTTCCAAGGAGTTATATCCGGGGGAAGCAGAAGTGGTAAGCCCTTCACCTCAAATGCCACTCTATTCTCATTTTCTTCTTGTGCTGTTTCAATAATCTTAGTTTCATCATCCAATTCGATCTCAACTTCTTCCTCAACCACATGAGCTGCCATACTAGTTGATGGCACATCGATCCTGGATTCCTTCAACTGCATATTGATATGTAAAAGTATTACAACCAAGGATACAATGGTTTGTTAGCAAGGGAAATGGAGGATTATCTTTTCAATTTTAATCTATTTATGTGAAGTAGCCTTCCCTTCCTTTTTCTTTCCTTTCATTCTTCTCCATCCAAACAGACCATAAAAATGGCAACCATCTTAACATAAATATGCACAAGTTGAGAAAATGGCTATATAAAGTAAGAATAAAGGGCCATTTGCATTGCCAAAGATAAACCTTATCACAATCTTCTTTGAAACTCAGTAGGGCATTACCTACAGACAATCATAAATAATGCAATAAAACAAATATGCTTCATTATATACAGATCATCATAAGAAATTTATTCACCTTCTCTGAAATGAGGTTGTTAGAAGACTTGGATATTCCTCTCTTACTCTTGCCTTCAAGATCGAGGGGCCTGGTTGTTTCAGTTTCACTGTTTGGGGCCTCAATGCCCTTGCACCCCTGAGCGTCCAACTGAGCAGGCACATTCCAACGGGAACGCTTTCTGGTTCTGGCTGTTTCAACCAAATGCTCCCCTTTTGATTTATCTACATCCACATCACAGATAAGTCAGCATCAATTACAAAAAGTGCACACATAATAACCATGAGCTGTGGGCAGATTTAAATACCAATGTGCTAATATCTAAAAAAAAAAAAACTAGAATATAACTGATGTGTGAATAAGATAACCAATAAAATAAGACATTAAAATCTAATTATTACAGCCATTAATTTCACATGACACAAATCAAAATCAATATATCATGATCTAATTATCACCAAAGATACAATTTTGATAATCAGAAATAGCACACCTTGTTTTGATTCATCAACAGCGTCTTGCTCAACATGCAACATTTTTCTAGGTGGAGAAGTATCATTCTGCTGCACATTGCGTTTGGTGATTGAAGGAAAACCAGTATTTTCACCATTGCTTACGATATCAATGCTTAAATCTTCTTCATTGGCACCAATTCTAGTAAAGTCTGACGCAAGCTGATCTCCCAACTTTTGAAGTTGCACCTCTGACCTACACATTCCAATAAACTAATTGGATACAGGAATTCTCCAAAGAAATAGAATCAAGTGAAGAAAATGAGGAAAATCAAAATGCATTAGTCCACAGCATGCACAACATAGAAAGTAGAGAAATTATTAACTGAACTTGCCTCTTTAGTTCATCTCGTAACCTTGAGTTATGATTATGCACTTTGATAAACTTCCTTATTCTTGAGGTGACCCTAAATTTTGCAATACGACCCAACAAAATGTTGAAGCAAAGGAGGTTTCTAGAGACAAATGATAAATGACTAAAATATAATTGTTGCATCATTCAAAAAGACCTTTTACTTTCTTCTTTCTCTCTGGACAGTTGAGCCTCAAGTTCCTGAATTCTAGAATTAAGGCTATCCACTTCTTGAACACTCTCTTCCAAGACGACCTTCAAAAACAAATATCACAAGTCAGACTATGGCTTCAATTTATTGCAAATCTAATTCAAAGAAAAAACACTTCGATGGCATTGTCATGATTAAGCATCAATCAAGGAGTTGATGATTGGAAATGAACATCAATGCTGAAGGCTAGCTAAAAAAGAGCCTAACATAGTTTATTAATAGAAAATACTCTAAGTATGATATATTCCTGATAACTACACATATTTTTAAATATTTATATCCTCTAATCCATCATTCCTATTCCATAGTTCATCAGCATGGAAATATTATAATGGCTTCCTCAATTACTAGACCATGCAATATATCGGGTCCAATGGATATGCTTTTCCTCCCATAACAAAGCCCCCCTCCCCCCCCCCCCCCCCCCCCCCCACAAAAAAAAAAAAAGAAATTCCTTTTCCTTTACAAAGGTGCAAAATCTTAATGGCCAAACATATAGATACTGTACAGATTAATATAGGCTGGAATGTGCTTACATAAATGGTTGCCTTCCCATTTGAGATTTCAGTTATTTTTTTAATTCTTTCCTCGAATTAACTCCTTAAATGCAGGGTTTCAGGTCCTTTGTCTGGACAGCAGTTTCCTACCAGCTCAAAGACAACCTCAAGTTGTCACCCTCAGCTTCCCAATTTATATTTTCAATAGCATTTTTCCCATGGAGCATTAAACCATTATATGGGTAAGGATCAAAGGTGTTCGTTTCATTTAGCATTAACCATTATATATAGGTCCAGAGACAGAAAATTGGTACAACCAAGTTTGTTAGTTGCTAGATAGATGCATATAAATGAAAACAACATAAAGTATGAGAGATACAAGGGTCTTTTGGGAAATTTTAACCTACTTGGCTGTGTTAAAAAACTGCAGCTTTGTTTTCATATAACTGGTGTGAATGTGGGCCCATTTGTTTACTACCTTAATTTTTTCATACTTAGTAGGAAGTTGATTTGGTTACTGATATGCAGAATACTGTCTGATTGCGTCCCTATTAAAGGAAGAAACCGGATTCCGTACTTAGTCATTGCAACCGTTCTCTCCCTTGTGCCATGGATTATTTTAGGCGTAAGTTCGGCCTTTAGGGATTCAAAATGGCACCTGATGATGTTCTTAACCGTGCAAAACTTGGGGTCAGCCATGGCAGATGTTGTGATTGATGCAATGATAGCTGAGGCAGTAAGATTGGACCGGTATGTGTGCATGAGTTACTTATCCCAAGTTTTTGCAAACTAACTTCTGTCTATTGAATATTATGCTTGCATATAGTTAAAGATTCTTAAACATGGAAGCATGTCTTGGAATATTGCTGAAGAAAATATAAGAAGAACAGTCCAAAGCAAAAATTTAACCAGAGAAATAAGAGTCTAACTGCAGTTCCCTTTGATCCTACTTGCATCTTGTATATTTTCAAACAAAGGTGAACTGAAAAGACCTAATAGGGATTCAAGTGAAAATTGACATTCGATCACTCTCCTCAGATGGTTGAACTCAAATTGGTCCTCAATGTGATAAGAGGGCTTTCAAAATCCTGAATTGGTTGTGTAAGTAATATAAGGACTTCGAAATTTCAATTTCCCAGTGTCATGGGCTAATGAAGGCCGTTTCAAAGACCAGATAGGTTATGCGATGACTTTTATGGACGATCTAGCCTTAGAAGATCCAAATTGGATTTGGCCTCATGGAAAGTTTCCATTATAGCTGATGGCTATGACTAGTACTTATTTCTACTCCATGGTGTGGACCTTTTACTTAGATAATGTAATATTTGTTATTCACTTATTTTACTGACTATGATTATGTACTTGGCTTTGTTGGTCAGGGCATCACTTGCTGCAGACCTCCAGTCAATATCTTGGTTGGCAATGGCTTTAGGAGGGATATGTGGGAGTTTGTTTGGGGGATATGCATTATCTAATTTACAGATAGATGCTATTTTTCTTCTATTTTCTATACTACCAACCATACAGTTAGTATCATGCCGTTTTGTGGAAGAGAAATCTGTAGATAGCAAAAATTTACGAGAGTATCTTGTGTCAATGGATTCACAAGCAAATGTTACTACTCCTGATGATGATAGTCCTTTAGCGAAAAAGTCCAGCAACATTACTGCAAGAAAAAAGAAGGGCAAAAAGAAAAGAAAAAGGAAAGCAACAAAACCTGGCAAATCAAAGATTCTTGAGAAAGGGGATTCCTTGGCTTTAAAGTGGTTGCATTCGTTGAAGGAAGCAGTTTATGATTTGTGTCGTGCATTCAGACAACCAATGATTTTGAGGTAACTGATTTATAGAGACTTTATATACTCCCTAAGTTTTTCCAATGCAATTATAAATATTAAATTCATTTGGCATTGTCTTTTCAAGATTCATTTTCTATTTGGGAGATTTATCTATCTTCATAAATAATGCATATCTGGATCCTTAACCATCCGCCTTCTTCATTACAACCAAGAAAAAAGGAAGAAAAAGTTTGAAGTGCCCCAGCCCTATTATATGGTCTTGTAGGCTCTTTTTAGTCAGTAACTTCATTACTTATTGATTGATTAATGAAAATCAATCTAGTTTATATAATCGATATCTATAAGCCTCTGTCTTATTGTTTGATGATGAAACTGTTAGTGTATTTTTTTCTACAACACTTGTTTTTTCTCCAGTGAAGACCCCTTGTCATCTTTCTAACGAAGTTTGGTTTACGATGTCATCTATGATTCTCTGAGATCTTCGTATTCCACTAGAAGAAAGTAAAGTGTAAATCAACATTAAATGGCAAGCTTATTTACATGAAATGGTAAGTATGTAATTACATTTAGTTTCTGTTCCTTTTCTGAAAGGCAAGCTCATTCCATTCATGAGATCCATCAAGTCCCATGAAAAATAGCACAATAAGTGGGAAAAGTGTCTTTTGTTTACAACTTTCAATTTATAGTAGGTAGTGGGTAGCAGGTCAAAAAACAGAGAAATCAAGGATTATTATCTTCTTGATATAGATTGTATGTTTTCAGTGTCAATTATGTACATACGTATTTATGTGACTGTGTTTGTTTGTCTCTGTTATTCTCTTTAGGAAAACATGGTAGTTTGTTCTTAATGTATATGGATAAGCATCAAATTACCAAGAGATATACCAAACATCAGTGCTAGATCTGTATTAACAATGGCAAGTGGTGGAACCCAAAACATAACAACTTACATTTGAGAGAAATTCCAGAATTTGTTCAACGTAGATCTCTTTTATCACATCTTCTATGGGACACCGTTGTTTTCTTTGCTTGGGTTTCCCTTATGGACTTACAGAAGGATTGGAGAGTTCTCAAGTTAGAGTTTGTTGCTTTTGCGTCTTGTTCTTTTAGGTGGATTTCTTGTCCTCCTAATATTTATTTCTCTTCTCTTTGCTAATAAAATTTTATTTTTCCACATTATAAAATCTTACATTTGAAAGTCTTAGATATGTATTAATCAATCTTCTCTCTCTCTCTCTCTCTCTGTGGCTGGGCAGAATGAAGGTAGTTCATGTTAAGAATCTATTATATGTTTTCCAAATCTGTTTCTCCTTTCTAATATAGCTGGTACTAATTTTTATTTCTTAATGGGAATGGTAGACCTATGTCTTGGTTTTTTCTTGCCCGTGTTACCATTCCTGATCTTTCAACAGTCCTGTTTTACTACCAAACTGAGGTTCTGGAACTGGAAGCATCTTTCCTGGGCACTGTCCGTCTTGTTGGATGGTTAGGGCTTATGCTTGGCACTTTTATCTATAACCGCCATTTGAAGTATCTGAGTCTACGAAAAATTCTCATGTAAGAAGCTAAGGGTATTACATGCTTTTATTTGTTTTATGGTTTTCGTTCTAAATGATTAATTTGCTCATTTGTTTTCATCCTGATTACAGGTGTGCCCATATTGGTCTGTCCTTATTGAATCTTATACAGATTGCTGTAGTGTCTAGAATCAATATTGCTTTTGGAATATCAGACAGGGTTATGGTGCTCTGTGGCTCGGCTCTTGTTGATGCAATTAATCAATTTAAGTATGTCTATGTTTTCTCCTTGCAGTTTTTTTCCCAATGTTTTTTTTAATAAATATATGCTTGGTAACAAAGGTTAAAAAAAAATTCTATGAAAAAATAAGTTAAGCTTGAGAATATCATATTTTCATTTTATTGCAGTTGCACTCCATCTTTTCCTCATTTTCGTGTCTAATTTACGATGGAAATATATGTTAAGCATGGAAGTGGAATGCAAATTGTGATTTAAGCAAGCATTTTCAATTTTATGCCAAACACACCTATATAAACATCAGAATATGAGGAGTATAGTGCAAATTTGTCTCAGTTTATCATGTTTATGACTGCATCTATATGCTTGCATATGTATTATGGTTTGTCACATGTGCATCCGCTCCTCCCTATTGCTGCGTCTGAACTTCTATTGCAACAAATATAATTGAGCCGTCATTTCTGTTTGGTCTTGAGTTCTGTTGACCTGCTTTCCTTGAATTGCAGGTTCATGCCTTTCCTGATCTTATCTGGACAACTATGCCCGCCGGGAATTGAGGGCACTTTATTTGCCCTCTTCATGTCAATAAACAACTTGGGGTCAACATTGGGATCTTTTGTGGGTGCTGGGTTGGCTTCTATGTTAAACATTGATTCAGGATCATTTGACAACCTTCTCTTGGGCATCACGATTCACGCCTTCTGCAATTTTATTCCAATTGCCTTTCTATATCTGATACCAGAGGAAGCTAGAGGGATATCAGCATAGATTATGACTACATAGAGTGAGAAAATTAGGGAAACCCATTCATCTGATTTATAGAGTTCCCTTTCAGAGAAACGCTGATTATACTGACTTGTGTATTCTCTTGTAGAACAGTTTTGCTTAAATCAATATTAGAAATAGAAAATTTGTATCACACATCTTCACAAGTGAGAACAAGAATATGATATTTGCTGATTTGCTGCATTAAGCCATCGGAAAACAGATATAGCTCCAATCATTGTTCTGTTGACATTTAAATCTTGAAAGGATCACCTTCTTTCCTTCATAAGTCAGGATAGGATAATTTTATTGCTTCTGTATTTTGTTCCTTCCTACTCAAGAAGGATAAGATTCAGGTTGAATCTATTATGCACATTCACTTCCTAAAAGAAAAAAGTTTGAGTAGAGAACCATGCCGGGGCCTATTTGTAGAGGGCATTCCTTATATATACTAGTCAACTACACAGAATAACCAAATCTCAGAGATATTTGAAGCATATTTATTAATAGCTATAAGAAAACAAGATTTTACTAATTTTATTTTTTTTGTCTGAAGACTACATGCCTATTTGAAAATTAGTTTACACAATTAAATTCCTTTGTTAGTTTACCATTTGAACCCTTTGTAAATGTTGTTAATATGACTACTAATTAATTGATATAATGACGGCGTAATAATAATTGGATGATTTATTCATCACTATTACTCTAATAAAATAGTTATCATGTTTGAAAAAAATGTTAATAGCCCTATACAAAAAATAAGAAGATAAATCGTTAATAGTTCTCTCATCTTGATAAAATATTTTGATTGAGAAAAATTGAATAATTTGAAAATTAAATTAATACTAAATTTTTTTGAGCAATTTGATTGAACTTGATTAAATAGGCAAAGAACAAAATTAATATTAAAACTGTTTAAAAAAAATTAAATTAATAAAAACTAAATTAATTTCACTTGGTGAAACATTTGGTAGCCGTTATGTTGTGAACTCAAAGGTGAATATTGAAATGCAACATGAACTAATTCTTAGTTATATCTGTGTTAATTTGTAAGTTCCGTAATTATAATTTTGTTCAAAACGGCAGAGGAGACACAGAGGCAAAAGCAAAATAGCATTCAAAACGGCAGAGGATAATGAGGCGAAAACCTAAGAAGGTTGGGGAAGCTGCTCTAATCCAGGGACCTGTGGGTTCTGGGCCCACCATGCGCTGCGCCACTCTGATTGTTGAAATTTTGTGCTTTACAAAAATTATATATTTCAATCCAATGAGATCACCTTGTTCGTGAAAGTTGCAGCACAGAAATTATAGTTGTTCAAAGATTGATAGCCTCGAATTTTGATATTTTTTTTTTTGGAAGTTTCAGACTTTAGTTGGAATCAATCGTAAGAAGAAGGAAGAGAATGAGAAGAAGGCCTGGAATTGGAGGCTTGCAAACAGCTGCAGCTGCAAGGGATCAATACCGGTTGCTGGGTGAAAATGTAGCGAAGATCAGAACCGATTTGATGAAGGAGCAGCTTGCCACGTTTCGCTCTCAGCTTGAAGAATTCGCTCGCAAGCACAAGGTCTCTTTTCTTTCTCTGTGCTTCCCTTCATTATTTAAAGTGTTTATTCCTAAGAATTGTTTTTTTTTTTTATTCTGTATTCCTCACAAAATTAGAATGAAACAGTGTTTTGGTGCTGCAAGTTGAATTTTCATTCTGGGTTTCTCATAGACTTAGATTGGATGTACAAAATGCATTTTTGATATGCGGATGATAATATTTTGATAGATTATCAGTTTTTGAAGTGCATTAAGCATTCCTCAATGATTTTGTGGAAATTGAATTTCTTACTCTAAATTAATGATTAGATTAGATTAAACTAATGGTTAATTTGTCTGGTTCAGAATGACATCCGCAAGAATCCTGCATTCAGATCACAGTTTCATGAGATGTGTGCTAAAGTTGGAGTAGATCCCTTGGCCTCAAATAAGGGTTTCTGGGCAGAGCTGTTGGGAATTGGTGACTTCTACTATGAACTTGGTTGGT
>JANHAO010019254.1:0-13309 GCA_026873985.1 Saraca asoca
GGTTTGGAAGAACCTGTTGTAAATCTTCTAGGTTAGCAAGATCCCTATCAATTCTTGTGGTTTTGTAAAACTGGCAATTCAAGAGGCTAGTAGTCTTGAAGAGTTTTATTGTTAATTGAAAAGGTATTTCGGTTGAGAAAGATTAAGTGGAGTAGACTTGAATTGTGGTTTCAATTCAAGTTGAACCACTTTAAAAGATTGGTCTTTATCTCTTTATTTTACTGCACTGCCTTTATTACTACAAATCTGATATCTTACTCTCAGTCTTTGCATAATTGCTCATTCTTACTCTATATACATGAAAATTTCACACAATATAAATCAGATACAAGTGTACATCAATCTCCAATGAGATAAGGGCAAGATATGTATTCATTCCGCATTCTTTAATCAATCCTTAATTATTTTAAATTGGGGCCTACAAAAAGAAATCAACTTATGATATAAAAATAAAAGTTGTGAGACAGATATTGATAAATTCCCCTTAATTTTCTTTAAATCTACTTATTTCTCATGTTTAATTTGTATATTGCAAATACTAATTTAAGCATCAAAGATGTTGCTAAATTTGTTTTGCAGGAACATAGAAAGATTTTGAGACTTCAAGAGATTTGAGATGCCTTTAGGAAAACACGTTAGAAAAATTGAAATTATGTACACACTAATCGATTTAGTAATCAATGTCATTTCTCCAAGTTTTCTTTATAAATTTTTTCATCAATGTCATAATTGATGCACTTCTCAATTTTTAAAATGTTAAAAATCTATGTATACTTCGATTCAGCTCATTTTTTAAACTTTCAAGAAGGCTAAAAACTTTTCAAATTTTTCTAAAAATTACTAGATGAGTCGATTACATAATCAATGTGTAAAATATCACTCATACACAAACCGATGTCATAATCGATTTCCACATAAATCTCAATGAACAAATTTAAACCAAAATTGATGCATTAGTGAATTTTTGCCCTTTGCATCAATGCACACATTGATTCAAGGTGTGTTACTATAAATATCAAAATCAAAGTCGAACCTATTTCTACAATAACCCTTCAAGCCCTTTACCAGTTCTCTCAACCTCTCACTCTTTAAAACTGCAAAATCTTCATTCCTAAATCGATTTCCATCAAATTTCTTCAATAGAAACATAAAAAACGTCATTCTCTATCATTCTAACCAATTGATTTCTCCAAAATCACTCCAAAATCAAAAATCCCCAATCCAACCCAAGGAAAAACCTTAAGTACCAAAAAACTCCTCCATCCAACATCATTTCAATAATGGCAAAAAGGATCAAGATTGCTATGAAATGCAAGGACAAATCTCCAGTGAGAACTACACAATCAAATGAAAAAGAGTCATTCTTCATGTCATCAAATAGGTATGCTTCTTACCTTGCTTTTAAGAATAGAAAAGTTGAGCCTTTGAAATGCTTTAATGATCAATTGCTCAAAACAACCCATTTACCTAAATTATTAGCTAAGTACAAGCTTGAAAAAAAATTTATTTTCAAAGAAACAGCTTATCTTAGGCTTGTAAAAATGTTTTATGCTAACTTAGTTGATGTTGATGGTAAACTATCCTATTATATGATGCATAAACACATTATGATTGACACTAAAATTTTTGCAAATGAATTTGGTATGGATAATTTAATGCCCATGCTTACTGTAGGATCATTTACCGAATATAGCAAGGAACCGGTAGTTAGAATGTTATTTCCCTACTGCACCCCAAAAGCTAGTAGTGGGAAATTGTTGATAACTGGCCTGTCTCTTGAAGATAGGATTCTACACTATGCTCTGTGCAAAGTTATTTTGCCAAGGATCGCCAATTTCACTCAAATCATGGAAGATGATCTATTTTTAATGTGGGTCATCAAAAACTAATTGAATTTCAACTTTCCATATTTTATTTTGAAATATGGGTAAATGTTCTAAAAGAACTGATATTGGTTATTTGCCCTATGGTATGATCCTGACACCATTTTTTTACCAAAGCAAAAATAAGTATTTCTAATGAAATTTTGTCTTCTCCAATAAATGCAATCATAATGCTTACCATATCACACTTTCATAAAATGGGTTTCAAAGAGAATAGTCAAGGCAAATGGATCAAAGAAACACCCCTTCCTACACAATTATCCAACCAAGCATCAACCCAAGCTATAGTTTCAACTGAAATAGAAGCTAGATTGATTGCATTAATTGAAATAATGCACAAACATACAATTGATCTAACAAACAAGATAACTTATTCTCAAGATTCATGGTTTAATGTCATAAAAGAAATAATGTCTATTTTAGAAGAAAAATGTGACAAAAGAGACAATAAAATGAATCAAAGAATTAAATCTCTTGAAGATCAAGTCCAAGAAATCAGATTGAGGCTAGAACAACAAGATGAAGAAGCAGAAATTCAAAAGATGAATGAGCTATATCCATAATAGCTTTTTTTGTATTTACCTGCTTGATACTTGTATCCCTTAGTCCCATCTACCCCTATTTTACTTTTATTGTTGTTATTATGCTTCTAAGATCATATTTTGATATATGTTGAATATTTTGATATTTACTGCTCATGTTAATATTTTTAGATATTATCTTTATGAATGATTTCAGATTTTATGTTGATGATTTAGATATCTTTATTTATTATTATTATTGAAGTTATATTGATCTTTTTATATGGTCAACATATACATTTTTTTCTCTTTTGATATACATATTAGATTAAATTCTGATCAATTTTTTCTACCTTTTCTTTTACTATTTTTTGGTACATAGTTCTTATTACTTTTTGATATGCAAAAAGGGGTAGAAATATAGAATTTTTAAAATTTTCAAAAATTTTCAAAAACCCATAAATTTTAGATGCTATTTTCAAACAATAAATAAAATATTATTCTCAATTAAAATGGGGGAGAAAAATTAAAATTTTAAGAAAATTATTAAATTTTTTTACTTTTTGATTTTATTTTGAAACTAATCTAAAATTGTTTGTTAACATAAAAAAGGGGGAGATTGTTAGCCTAGGTTACCCTAGCCATACATAATTTTTAGTTTTGATGTTAAAAAATAATTTAAATCAATTTTTCACATTATTATTTGATATGATATTTCACTGCTTATTTTAATTTGTTTTATAGGTTTCAAAGTATACAATTGTGATTCAAGAAGATCGACATTAGAACTTAGAATTATTATATCTTCTTAAGATCTCTTGTAAATGAATTTTAAAAGAACTTTGATTCAAATAAACATTTTCAAAATGGGGGAGGAAAATCACATAAAGGAAACAAAATTTTATAAAACTATTTTTTACTTCATACATTGATTTCCACATCGATTTTTATTTAAAAAAATGTATACACAATGATTCCACAAAGAATAGTTTCCAAAATTGTTTCAAATTGATGGTTAGGAAGATTGCTTACATCAATGTAGTAATCAATTATAGTTTTACTTGTACTAGACTGAACTTCGATTACCACATCAATTAGTTAGTTGTAACCACTTGTAAGTGATGCTATAATTGATGCAATAATTGAAAATCAGTTATTCTGTTATAGACAGTTATAATAGTTACAAAGCCCAACTATTTTCATTACTTAAACAAGTTTTCATAGTTTTCTTCAATATATTCAAGTGCAAAAACATATAAGAAAAAGAGCTAAATTATGTTTTCTCTCTACCTTATCAAGTTTTTGATATCTAATCAAGAGTTTTGAATCAAAGATCAATTGAATTCATCTTAGATTGTTTGAGATTTCATCTCAAACCTGTAGTATTGTATTCTACAATTCTTCTTATTTCATTTCTTTTTATTTGATATTTCCTAGGGATTTAGAAATCTGTATAGGTTAGCAAGAGCTTGTTATAATTCTTGTGTTTTTGCTTAGGTTTAGAAGAGTTTGTTTGTAATTTTTCTACATTCGCAAGAAACCTATGCAATTTCTTATGTTTGATGTAAATTAACATTTTAGGAGCTTGGCAAATCCTAATAGTTTTCTTTTAATTGAATAGGTCTTTTGGTTGAGAAAGATCAAGAGGTCTTTTAATTGAACCACTTTAAAAACTTATGTTTTGACTTTTATTCTTTGATTATAGTTCTATTTGTAATAGATTAAACTTCAATTACCACTCCAATTAGCTAGTTGTAACCACTCATAATCGATGCTATAATCGATGTAATAACTAAAAATTAGTTATTCTGTTACAGATGATTATAGTAGTTACAAAGCCCAACTGCTTTCATTATTTAAACAAGTTTTCACAGTTTTCTTTAATATATTCAAGTGCAAAAACATCTGAGAAAAAGAGCTAAACACGTTTTCTCTCTACCTCATCAAGTTTTTGAGATCTAATTAAGAGTTTTGGATCAAAGGTAAATTGAATTCATTTTAGATTGTTTGAGATTTCATCTCAAACTTGCGGTATTGTATTTTACAATTCTTCTTATTTCATTTCTTTTTATTTAGGATTTCTAAGGATTTAGCAATTTGTATAGGTTAGCAAGAGATTGTTATCATTCTTATATTTTTGCTTAGGTTTAGAAGAGCCTGTTTGTAATTCTTCTAAGTTAGCAAAAAGTCAGTGTAATTTCTTGTGTTTAATGTAAATTGGCATTTTAGGAGCTTAGTAAATCCTAACAGTTTTCTTTTAATTGAAGAGGTCTTTTGGTTCAGAAAGATCGAGTGGAGTTAACTTGAATTACGATTTCAATTCAAGTTGAACCACTTTAAAAACTTGCGTTTTGACTTTTGTTCTTCTGCTCCTATATCTTTATCATTTTACTACACACAAGATTCTACATTTCTTATTTTTGATTATTTGTTTGCAAATTTACTGTATCAAATCTATTTACTGCATTAACATTGAATCCAAGCATAACTCAGAGGTGTATATAAATTCTCCAATGAGAAAAGGGCAAGATCCAAAGTTCTTTAAAATTCTAACTCTAATTTTTTAAGGACCTGACAACCTACCTATCATCTAAAGCCATGCCACTGCCTCAACGTCATGAGTGAATTGTAAAACATTGAGGTGATGGTTGTAGTAGGTTGGGTGGGCCATAAATGTTACCTCGATTTGAACCACTTGTTAACCTAGCTAGCTTATTTCTTTAGTTTTGATGATTGAAAAACAATCTTATTTAATATCTCAATCTAAATATACGTTTAAGCATTTGTTAGTTTTGTAGGTTCAAAGTTGATCCAGTAATGATCAAGAGATCCACATCAACTTAGTGTTCTTTATTTGATTTCATAGGATCTTTTGTAAATAAATTCTAAATCAATTTGATCCAAGTTGATTTGAGATAACAAATAATCAATTTAAATATGTTTTAAATCAAAAGTTTTAAAACAAAGTTTTTATATGATCTTTCATAAGTACAAGTTTTATAAAAAATCATTTTACACCTTGTGAATCAATTCATATTGAAAAACTTGTAAAATTGATTCTCCAATTGATTCCTGATGGAAACCTTATGAAAAGAACTTAAATCGATTCACCAATTGATTCATGAAGAAAACTTTTCTTATCAAGGGTTTGGAATTTTTTTGAATCGATTCTTTAATCAATTCAACACCTATTTTCAAAACATTATGATTTGATTCATTAATCGATTCAATTATGAATTTTCACATGAGCTGAATCAATTCATAAATTGATTAGTTTGTTACATGTTTGTTATAACTACTATGAATTGATCCACAAATCAATTTAAGGACTGAAAATTAGTTATTTTTAAATGTTGGTTATCTCAACTATAAATAGACCAAACCTTATTTGAAACTTAACTTTTTCATAACACATTGAGAAAAGTATAGAGAAAAATCAAAGCTTAAACCTAATGTTGCTATCTTATTACTTTTCATTAACTAATCAATCTTGGATCAATTTGTTGAAGAATTGGCCTTAGATGATCGAGATTTTCATCTCAATTGAAGTATTGTATCTCTTTACTCTATCTCTTATATTTGTTTTTAGATTTCTAAGTTTTAAGAATCTAGATACAAAGGAAGAGGTTGATCTTCCCTTGCATACTTCTTGAATTGTGAGGTTGATTCCAAAAAAGAAGGATAAGATTGTCTCATGGCCAAACACAATGAAGACATAGAGGTACTAAAATATCCTTCATTTTTCTATGGCTCTTATGTTAGTGATACTAATAGTGAGTCCAATATTCAAACTAATGTTGAAACTGATAATAAATCATATGATTTGTATAAGGAAATCTATGAAGCATTGACTAGAGCTAACAAGGAATTAAAGTAATTAAGGACTCAAAATGAAAATTTGCTTAAAAAGATCAAGCAATTTGAAAATGAAAATAGTGATATGAATATCTTAGATGAGAAACTATTGAGTGAGAGCAAAGTATGTGATCATTGTGAGTCATGCAAAATTGAGATAGAAAATTTGAATAAGGCTTTACAAGGATTTGTTGATAGCAAGGCAAATCTTAATAGCATGCCAGAAAATCAAAAAGGTTCTCAAAACAAAGCTGGTTCATGTTATAAACAAGCAAGGAGAAAGAGAAATGTTCATTACATTACCTACTTTTATTGCAATCATAGAGGTTATCATATTAAATTTTGTCCATATAGAAATAGCACCTATGTTATAAGATCGAATGAAAAACTGGTTTGGCTATCTAAAGCTTCTAGCTCTAAATAGAATATTTTATTGCTACCTAGTAGATCTGGATCCAAGATCAACTATGTACCAGTAAAGTAAGTAAAATCTCTATTTTGCAGGATTATGAGTAGAAGAGAAGCAATTTGTGGTTCCTTAACAACGAATGCTCATGTCATATGACAGGGAACAGAAACAACTTCATCACTCTCACTTCTATCACAAGAGGTAAGTAACCTTTGGAAATGATGCTAAAGGAAAAGTGACTGGAATAGGTAAAGTTGGTAAGATGCCTAACTATTTTATTGATGATGTGTTGTTAGTTGAAGCTTTGAAACATAATCTGTTAAGTTTTAGTCAGTTTTGTGACAAAGGAAACAAAGTAATTTTCAATTTAAATAAATTTCTGGTTTTTAATGATAATGACAAACAAGTTAAACTTGTAGGATGTAGAATTAATAATATTTACATAATTGACTAGTATGCTGAATCAAATCTAGATTCCTCTTGTTTAGTTAGTCTAAATAAAGATTCTTGGATCTAACGTAGGAGATTGGGACATACTAATATGGAACTGATAGGAAAACTTTCTAGGAAGAATTTAGTTTTAGGATTGCCAAGATTAAACTACACTAAAAATAGAATGTGTGATGCATGCTTGAGAAGAAAGCAAGTCAAATCCTCTTTTAAATTGGAAAAAGTTGTTTCTACTTCAAAACCCATTGGTTTGCTTCATATGGATCTAGTAGGACCATCTAGGATTAGAAGCTATGGAGGAAATCTCAATGTGCTTGTAACTGTAGATGATTATTCTAAATTTACATAGACCCTATTTCTATTACAAAAAAGTGATACGTTTGAAGCTTTTAAAAAATTAGCAAATGTAATTCAAAATGAAAAAGGGTTCACCATAGCCAACATTAGAAGCAATCATGGAGGAGATTTTGAAAATAAGGAATTTGCTACTTCTTTGAATTAAGTGGCATAAGCCATAATTTTTTAGCATCAAGGACACCTCAATAGAATGGTGTAGCTGAAAGGAAAAATAGATGTTTAGTTGATATGGCAAGAATAATGTTGAATGATAGCTCACTTCCTAAGTTTTTCTAGGCAGATGTAGTTAACATTGCCAGCTATATATCAAATAGAGTTTTGATAAGACCTATTTTGAATAAAACTCCCTATGAACTCTATCATGGAAGGAAGCCTAATGTGTCACATCTTCATGTTTTTTATTGTAAGTGCTTTGTTCACAATAATGGTGTTGATGGTGAAATTCGGTTCGTATAGGGGACCAGAACTTCAGTCAATCGGATGTCAGTTTCAGGAATCAATGCCACTCTTGAAGGGTTGTAAGAGGTGGCTAGGAGAGGAGGAAGAGTAGCAGGGGTTTTTAACATGGTTCAGCCAAATTCGGGCAGTACCAGACTCTACGTCCACGATGGAGATTTTATTGATAGAGTAATTTGCAGGAGTTCTACTTACAAGACTTTTCTCTTTTTGGTTCCACCTCCCCCTCTTGCTAATAATGCAATCCTATTTATAGAGGAAGGAGTGATTTCATACATTAATTTCTAGCTATAGTTATATTACATCAAATAAATGAAAAGGACAATGAAAAGACTATATTCTGACTGTAGGCTGTGGAAGTAGGCTTCTCGGGCCGACAGCATAGGCTTGTAGTTGTGTCAGGCAAGATATTTTGCTATCTCAAGCGAGAGTTCCATGACTTCTAGGGAAGTCACAAGGGTCGCTGCAGTGAGTAGAGCGATCGTTGGGTCGATCCTTGAACCAATTATCGCTGAGTCGCATTGTCACTGGAGTTTGGCCCTTCGGACTGTGTCTCATAGCGTCGCTGTATCGTAATGAGTGAGACGAGTGAGACAGGGTTTGGCACTCATTGTTGTCTATTATTTCATTCGATGCTTCCTGAAAGCTTCTTGTTGAAGCATGAGGATTGGTCTTCGTTTTCCTCGGGGACTTGTCCTTACGAGGCTAATTTTAGTGTACAACATAAGCCCCCCAACTCTTGGTGTGCTTTGCGGACTGGGAGTTTCATGTTTTTGAGGATGGATTCATATCTTTGGCCAGTGTCCTTCTTTGACCGAGATGTCATGTCATATGTCTGTCCATTTTTGCTTTAGGCCATACTTTCTCCTGTTTGCCATTTTTGGCCATTGGCGTGGCACTATCGCTCGTTTCGAGCCGTTGGATGAAGATTTGGCTAGATTTCCTCTGTATTCTTCAAAGGGCTGAGCAGATCTACAAGTAGCCTAAGGTATTCTTCCTTTTGCCTCAGGGAAATTTAATGGAGGAGACTGAAGAGCTAAAGAGCTTCTTGGTGTCTTGGCTTTTGGCGAAGCTTTGAGACTTGGATGGCCTGTTGCATGGTGGTCGAAGACATGGATGGCCCGTTGCACGTGGCCTCGACATAGAATCAGCCTGACGGGGCTTTCACGGTGTCTTCTGGCCACCCCCTCTAGCCGTCATTGGTAGCTCTACTACCTGGCCTGCTGGTTTTGGGGGATGCTTTAGTTCTAACCCAAACAGGCACGGCGACTGAGGAATAAGCAGGAGGAATTGTGGGCTACTGCTCTGTCGCCAGGAGCAGGCTTAGAGACTGGCCTTTCCCTCTGCAGAACCCTCACCTCGCTTGTTGAGGTTCTTTTGTATGGGTCCTTCTCCTTTCGGATGTATGTAGCAAATACTCCATGTATTGTTGTAAACTTGTAATGATCAATGAGAACTTCTCTTTTTAGCCGATCGACTGTGCTTTATTTTCTGAATGCCTCAATCAGTCGTGAGTGAGCCTCACTTGAGAAATTTTGAGATGCAAGAGATATGTCCATATGAGGGCTGTGAGAATCTATTTGCACGAGAGCTTGCGAAAAATTCTCCTGCATGTAAGTTGCGAAAATTTGTCTGCATGGAAACTGAGGGATTCATCCGCATGAGAGCTGCAGGTGGTAATATTATTTAGATTACGGCAAGGTGGAAATCATTTGCTGAGTTTTTTTTTTTGAAGCCTCGGGGTAGGTTCAAGACCGTCGCACCCTCGGGCGTTGCGAGGTAGGCTCAAGGCCATCACACCCTTAGTTTTAAGTTTGTTTTTTGAAGCCTCGGGGTAGGTTCAAGACCGTTGCACCCCCGGGCATTGTGAGGTAGGCTCAAGGCCATCGCATCCTCGATTTTTTTTGTATTGAGGTGAGGTGAAAACCATTCGCTGAAGTTTCATTTTTCATTGAGGCGAGGTGAAAACTATTCGCCTAGCTAGGTGAAAACCATTCGTCGAAGTTTTGTTTTCGTTTTGGTTAAGGCGAGGTGAAAAGCATTCGTCGAAGTTTTGTTTTCATTTTCGTTGAGGCGAGGTGAAAACCATTCGTCGAAGTTTTGTTTTCGTTGAGGCGAGGTGAAAATTGTTCGCCTGGTGAGGTGAAAACCATTTGCCAAAGTTTTGTTTTTCATTGAGGCGAGGTGAAAACTATTCACTGTAGTGACAGAGTGAAAACTCCTTTGTCTATATAGTGTTCAACCAATCGACAACTTTCATTCATTTGGCTACTATAATTGATCATTATGCGATCAAAATATAGTTCGAATGGAGGGCTCAGGCTCTTGAGTGATAACTCGCTGAGCTTGCTGAGCACGCTGTCCCGATGAACTTACCACGTAATCCTATAATCGGCCTTTTCTGATGAGGCATTCGATGACATTTTTTAGAGCATGGCATTTAGAGGTGGTGTGCCCTACCTCGTTGTGGTAAGCGTAGAATCTTCTCTGGTCTCTAGATTTAGGGGATCACCTTTTCGGTTAGGGTTTTCCAAAATCCTCGTTATGCCTTTTTACGATGAAGATTCTGTCCTGAGTATCTGACAAGATGTTATAGCTCTCGAAGTGGTTTTTGAGTCGTTGAGGTTTTGCCTTCTTGGCGAGACGAGGAGTGGGGTTGTCATGGCTCTCGCAACTTCTCTTCTTGCTCGCGACGAGACCACTTTGGCCCATTTTAGGCTTGGGTTCCTCCATTCCGAAGGTTTGTTCCCACCTTATCTGTTTGGTTGCCCGATCATAGAATTTAGCGAGATCTCGAGTGGGGGACTTGTAAAGGCTTCTGTATAATTTGCCACCTTTGCGAAGTCCCGCTGAGATGGCTGTCAAAATGCTTTCCTTCGAGGGGTTTTCCATGGAGTTGGCCTCATGTCGGAATCGAGCTATGTAATCTTTGAGCGGCTCATCCCTGCTCTAGAAAGTCATCACAAGGTGGTAGGGAGGCACGAGTTATTTCTTTAGCACTCGATAGTGGTCAATGAATTTCTTCTGACAATCCTCCCAGCTACCAATACTACGTGCGAGGAGGCATTTGAGCCAAGAGTGAGGTGCTGCCCCCAATGTGGTGGGAAAGACACGACACTTCATCAAGGGTTTGATCGTCTGGAGGTCTATTTGAGTGTTGAACGCATCCAGGTGATCATTTGGGTCGTTGTTCCCGTCGTATAGTGAGATAGCGGGCACCTTGAGTTTCTGCGGGAGAGGTCGCTTCTCGATCTCCATAGAAAACGGTGAAGTCTTCTCACAATGCATCTGATTATCCTGAGGTTACGGGTGTTCTTCATGTAACTTCAGCCTCTGGAGAACCTCGTCCATTGCCGGATGCTGGCTTTCATGCTGGGGGTGGAGCTTTTCATGCATTGCAAGCCCCCCAGTCATTGGCTATCATAATCGTCGTGATTCTCTCTCTGAGCTTCTTCTTGAAGCTGTCGGAGTTACGCCATGACTTCTTCTTGTCTTTAGGCATTTTGTACTTGCGCCTGTGCAAGTCCTTTAACAGTCTCAGCCAACTCTTTGACTGTATTTTTCAGGGCCGATCGAGATTGATCGGGCATTTTCTCCTCTTGTGTATCAGGCGTGAGAGTGTGTTGGGATGCTGGAGCTGTAGAACTTCGAGTTGTTCTCCCTCGGGCCATTGTCAAATGGCAATAGAGGCTTCAAAGAGCAGATGATCCCCACAGACGGTGCCAAAATGTTGACGGTGAAATTTGGTTTGTATAGGGGACCAGAACTTCAGTCAACCGAATGTGAGTTTCAGGAATCAATGCCGCTCTTGAAGGGTTGTAAGAGGTGGCCAAGAGAGGAGGAAGAGTAGCAAGGGTTTTTAACGTAGTTCGGCCAAATTCGGGCGGTACCGGATCCTACGTCCACGACGGAGATTTTATTGATATTGAGTAATTTGTAGGAGTTTTGCTTACAAGACTTCTCTTTTTGGTTCCACCTCCCCCTCTTGATAACAATGCAATCCTATTTATAGAGGAATGAGTGGTTTCATACATGAATTGCTAGCTATAGTTATGTTACATCAAATAAATGAAAACGACAATAAAAAGACTATATTTCGACTATAGGCTGTGGAAGTAGGCTTCTCGGGCCGACAACATAGGCTTGTAGTTGTGTCAGGCAAGATACTTTGCTGTCTCAAGTGAGAGTTCCTTAACTTTTGGGGAGGTCGCAAGGGTCACTGTAGCGAGTAAAGCGATCATTGGGTCAATCCTTGAACCCATTATCGCTGAGTTATGTTGTCGTTGGAGTGTGGCCTTTCAGACTGTGCCTCGTAGCGTCGCTATATCGTAATGAGCGAGATGAGCAAAATAGGGTTTGGCACTCGTTGTTGTTTGTTATTTCGTCCGACGCTTCCCAAAAGCTTCTTGTTGAAGCATGAGGACTGGTCTTCATTTCCTCGGGGACTTGTCCTTACAAGGCTAATTTTAGTGTACAACAAATGGTAAAGATAATTTGGATAAATTTGATGCTAAATTAGATGAGGCTATTTTTATTAGATATTCTTCACTCAGCAAAGCCTTTTGTGTTTATAACAAAAGGAATTTGAAGATTAAAAAATCCATACATGTTATTTTTTATGAGTTTACCTTAAGTGCAGACTAGTTAGGAGCAGAAGATGATCAATAGCATTGGTTGATTTCTAACTCTAACCTAAAGGAGCAACAAGATCAATTAAACACATATGCTCTTGATCCAAGGAAGATGATAATGATACAGTCATCTTAGACAATTTTTATCCCAACACTTTTTAGAAACAGTAGAAGTTCATAGAAAATCATCCCAGAACCTTGATAAAAGGAGAAGCTATTAAACAGGTAACACATGACCATTTACAAAATATCTATAGCCATTTATCTTTTTTTTTCACAAATTGAGCCTAAAAATATTCAAGAGCCTTAAAAGATGAAAATTGGGTTCTAGCTATGCATGAAGAATTGAACTAATTCAAAAGAAACCAAGTTTGGACACTTATTCCAAAACCTAAAAATAGTTCTATTATAGGTACTAGATGGGTCTTTAGAAATAAATTGGATGAGAATGGCTTGGTCATAAGAAATAAATCACGGTTAGCTATAAAAGGTTATAATCAAGTGTTGAGCGAGTTTTAATTTCAAATATCCGCAAGCGCACGGTGTAGATGTAGTAAAGAACCAGCGAATACGGGTCGATCCCACAGAGAAGTTTTACTCTTTCCAAATACTAGAACCTTTACACTTTAACTACCCAGATTGATTTGAAAAAGGGTGGAAGAAGTAGAAAATAAAGAAGAATAAAGGATGATAATGAAATAAAGAAAATAAAGATGTAAATTAAATAGGATATCAAATAAAAAGGCC
>JANHAO010019255.1:0-13296 GCA_026873985.1 Saraca asoca
TCTAGGGATAATTATCATATTTATTTATATTACGCAGATATAACAAAAATATAATAATTAAATTGCCATTAAAACGTAATATAATATATGCAAACAATCATCCCATGATTGGCTTCTAGGGCATACACCAACATAGATTACCCAGCACGAGCCCAAGTTGTCAAATGAGCGATCTCAGGCATTGGGTATAGAACATTAAAGTCTAGTAAGCAGTCGAAGGCACATACTTATAATTGATAGATTAGCCCCTAACAAACTGACAGTAAATTGCCTAATATTTATTGCCCAATGCAGCGCAAATGATAGTTTTATAATTTATCAAATTACCTTTGTACCCCTTGCCTCTATAAATAGGGGAAATCATTGTAAAGGAGGAAAAATACATGCAAAAACTCTGCGAAAATAGTGAAGAAATATTTATATAACAACTCTGTTAAACACTACAGAGAAGATCCATACAACAACAAATACAATCACCATGAACGTAGGGGTTATAATGACTTTAGTCGAACCACGATAAAAAACTTCTGGTATCCTTTGTTCTTCTTCCCTTTCAATATCTTCCTTTCATATTCACACTTTCAATCTGCAGTTTGGGTATTTTACTAGACTGTTGACTAGATTTTGCCATCAACACACACAAATTTCTAAATTTACTTGCGAATTTTTTTGACTTATTTGTTAAATATACAATTTTTGTTCATTTATTAAGTGTGAATAAGAATTTGTTTAGATTTTCATATATGAGTTCTATTTTTAATTAATTTCTTATACATAAATATAATTTGTTTTTGGTATTAATTAGTTAAATAATACCTTTGACCGGGGATAAAGGCTTACTGTAATGGAAAACTAATAGAAAAATTCATTATGATTTATGGATAGTGTGTTTCACAATTAAAGGGAGATCATTGTAGGTTTTTTAAACAAGAGGGCATGTGAGTATAATTTTTATATATCTCAAGAATGGTTAGTATATTTTTCTCTAAATTTTAAGATTAATTTTGCTACATACACTCTCTTGAGACACTTTAAATTTACTCATTCTTATAAACTGTGGGGATTCTATAAAGGCATGCATGATCCACCCTCAATTTTATAAGTATATCAAATATTTTTCATTTAAGATAAGCAATAATACTGTATTTTTTACTCATTTTAAAAGTAGATTATGGTTAATTAGGCATAAAATTTAAAAAACTTAACGTATTCACTTGTGTATATATATATATATATATCAATAACCATAAATGAAAAGAATTTTGTGAAAAGTCACCTCTATTCAGATTTATATGCTATAAATGAAATCATATAATTACAAACTAATTACATAAAAAAAAATATCATATTTTTCGAAACGTATATGAAAGTCTTGGCTAAACACAAATTCAGTGGCATTCGTGCTCATTCATAATTATACAAACCCAAATGAAAATAATTTTGTCAAAAGTCACCTCTGTTCAGATTTATATGCTATAAATGAAATCATATAATTCCAAACTAATTACATAAAAAAAATGATATCATATCATTTTTTTTAAACGTATATGAAAGTCTTGGCTAAATACAAATTCAATGGCATGCGTGCTCATTCATAATTATACAAACCCACTATAACATAATCATTAGCAGAAAGTCATATGGTCTTCTACTACACAAACAACTTTCTTTTATCATCAATCCCTTCCTTGTAAGGTGGGATTTCACTATTTTAATTTTCCGTAAAACTTTCGGCTCTACCAAGTACTAACTACGATTCGAGGATTTGGAGGCTCCGACCCATTGCGAAAGGCAACCAAAGAGCCAGAATGGTAAAAAAAAAAGGAGGAAGGTACATTCAGTTTAGATTTCGTCAAAAAGGAACAAGATTAAGACAAGACATAACTTGAGAACCGAATGGACGGTAAAGAAAAGATGCTTCCACTAAAGCTGGTGCGCTCTCTGGTTTTGGGGGAAGCCATTAACAATCCTCTTCACATTCTAACCCAAAATCAGCACCATTACCATTCCGCTGATGAAGAATCTGAAGATGCCAATGTTCGTTCCCATCGTTCAACCAGAAGGAGAAGAAAAAAGAGCGGTTACAAGAACAAAACTGCCTCTGATAACCCTACCAGATCGAAAATCCCAGCTCTTCTATTTCTTCCAACCAAAGAGATTGTCAGCAATACTTATAGACTTGCCACCATTGCCAGAGACTTGGGCATGGATTTGTACCCGACTCCATCGCTTTCCCATATCATCTTTTCCTATCAGTCGTCAACTCCATCTACGTTGTCACCTTCGACTCCTTCGTCATTTCCATCAACGTGGTCATTTTCATCGTCTTCGGCTTCCTGGCCTTTGCTCAACGACGCCGTTCCAATCCCCTTCCCTTCCCTTACCACAGCCTCCGTTTCGCATCTTCGCTATTTTGTGACCCTTTCCAAAGGGTTCTTCAAGCTGGTCTTTTTCAACTCGAACCGTGAACCCAGTGAAGAAGCATTTGATGGAAACAATATCAATTGGGATTGCTGTTCGGTTTCTCTGTATTCACGGATCAGCGGTGATCGAATCACTTCAATGGAGGGGTTTTGTCGCGCTTTGGCTGGAAAAGGTTGGACATTTTTCAAAACAAGGAAAAACACATCTGCAGATCCACGAGAAGGACCGATTTCTGGTGGCAATTCGTTTTGCCTCTTTAGGAAGGTGGATGCAAGCCACCGTGTACGGGTTGGTCGGACAACTGGGTTTGGAGCCTCCAATGAGACTTACAGAATCAGAGAACTGAGGTTGCCCCCATTGAATTTTGAGAATATACCGTTGAAGATTTTGCAGTATATTTTGTTGATGACTGATGATATCTTCTGTCTTGCATGAATTGGTAAGCTTTTGATCAATTTCTGCTTTCACTAATCATCAATGAGCTCAGTGGGGGAGGAGTGTGTAGTGTTCCTTAAAAAAGAGGAAAATTCTAACAATGGCATGGAAAAGATTTGAAGCTCCTCAAGTACTATGCGCCATCTGAAATCATTATTGTGGATGGTGAACTAGCAGAGGCTGTCAACTAAAGAGAAAAGATGGAGGATAAATAGCAAAGTCCTTGTGGGACTGAAATTGAATACTCTGTCCATCACTTTGGGAGTTGGTGAGGAAATAGCTAAGCTAAGCTCTTGGGAAAATTTAATGACATGGATCGGTGGATGAGAGTTAGAATGGTGGTTTTGATCATGGAAAAGACAGAACCAGAGTCAGAAAAGGGAACTTGAATACAGATGATTGTGGAATATTACTCTCTCAGAGTGCTACTTACTGGTTGGTACAGGGTAGTTAAGTTGGAAGCTATTCCATGAAATGACAGCAGCTGAATTTGGGACCAAGTCTTCATCATAACGCTGAAGTCATTATATGAATCATTACTGAAAGAAAGGGATTTAGGGTAGTTCTGTACTGTGTCTTCCTGCTCCGAGGCCAGTAGGCATCTATCTGCATTCAACTGTCATCTGGGAGTACTTGAATACAGTGAGTGGACTTAAGGTTGTCCTATTTTCCGAGAATGTCATAATGCCATCATAACTAGTTGTAGTTCAGTTTTCTCTTGCTGTATTATAATTGCAGCCACCTAGCTTCAACAAAGATTTGTCATATGTACATGGGGTGATCCCAACTTGTTCAATTGTCGATTTCAAGTTCTTGTATGCTGAACATAGGACCTTGTTCAGGGAGCTTGCCAGTTGTCCTATTCTGTCTGCCCTACGAATTAGCAATGGCATAAGCTCTAGAACAAATTTCCACTGTTGCAAAGTAAGTGGAATTGTTTTCTATTATGTAATGTGTTTTTGGACTTACAAATGATATGCATTAGAAAAGCTGAAAAATTAGTAATTAGTTGATTTCTAGTGTGATTTTTTAAGATATGTATGATATATATTGTATAGGTTAAAATGCATCAAACTCTTTGGATTTTGAATTATATGTATATAATCCTTTGACATTTAAAAAGGTATATGTACATATTTATTTATTTATTTATTTTACATATATATTCAATGAAATATGAGTATTATTTAATCATTAAAAATTATCATTTTTTAAAAAAAATCAAAGAATTAAATCTGAATTTTGAAAAGAGAAAATGAAAATTTAAATTTAAAAAATGTTATGGGTGTTATCCGATTCATCCAGAATGGACTAGACAAGGCCCAAAGAGAAGCAAAGCCCAATTGATTAAGGGGCTTAAATCACTTGGCGATGAAGGTCGCTTAGCAGAACGCCAATTCGTTACCCATGAACTGAGGACGTGGGACAAGTCCAACGCACGGTACCAGCTTGCTAAGAAGGGCACCGGCTCACTGAGTAGAATGTAGTGTCCAGATAAGCTTTCTTCAGGTAGGGTCAACGACAAGGTTAACTTCTCTAGCCAATAGATTACATAATGCAAGTCCAGGTCGCAGGGATAATGAGTTGGACATCAATACGGAAGCCTAGTCACCAGCTCAGGATATGTGCTCCTGACCAATAGCTCAACCTCTAGAACTGACACATCAGCTCCCAACAGTCCGATAATAATTTGTCTAGCATTTATTATCAGACGCCAAACATTTATTGCCTTATGCGGCAAAAATAATCATTTTGATTGTAGAATAAATTATCCTTGTAGCTCTATCCTCTTCTATAAATAGGGGAGGAGACCTCTGTATAATGAGTAGTGAAGAATACTATAAGTAGACACTCTGTCGGGATAGCCATTGAGCTTTGCATTTCCGTTGAGTTGAACGAAAAGTCACCACATAAAAGCTAATGTAAATCTCCATGGACGTAGGGGCTGTTTGGCTTTAGCTGAACCATGTAAAAGCTTCTGGTGTTTGCTGTTCTTCCTTCCTTCTTCCTCTTCTTCTTCCTCCTTTAGTTTACTTCTTCAACTTGCAACTTGGGATGATTCTGAACTTATACCTGTTAATTAAATTTCACTGTCAACATTTTGGCGCTAGAGGAATGGCCCTCACTGCACTCTTTTCACTTCTGATAAACCATTTTGCCTGTAATGGTGAGAGGAAAAATCACTAGAAGCACAAAAGCATCTGCTAGCCGACTTGAAGGTCAGACACAACCTCAATGGGACTTTGCCGCCCCCACAACAGGTGTTGTTGCGAGTATGGCACCTCCCACTCCCTACCAACCTGCCACTCTTGAGCCTAATGGACCCCAAACTTGGTACCAACGCTAGAAAGTCCTTGAGAACACTGTGAAGGAGCTGGCAGACCTGGTTAGAGCGTTGGCTCAGGCACAAGCACAGGGTGCATAGAGACAAGTTGGGGTCATAGCACTGGAAAGGGACTTCAGCAATTAGAGCCCCAGTATGAAGAGCCTGTTAGAGAAGAGCACCAGTGTGCCGGCTCCATTTATTCATCAAATTTGTGGTTAAGGTTAGAAGTCCACAGGGTCCGCGAGGACGAGAAAGATGAACAATGAAGCGAGAGTTCGGGTTGAGAAGAGAGCTCCAATGAAACGGACCATGAACGCAGAGTGGATAGATGCTTGTGTGGCCGTGAAAGCAGCCGAAGGCATAAAACTTCAGATCGCCACTCCCACGACCATCAAGATGAAAGAAATTGGTGAACTACTAGCCATTGGTTGCCCAGGACCCAGTCATTGAAGAGCTGCTTCAAAGGGTAAAATAGTTAGAAAAGAGATTTGCGACCTAGAGTAGCCAAAATTCCTATGAGGAAAGAATGTCATTCACTAAGGAGATCGAAACAGAGCCCCTTCCTCGTAGGTTTAAGGTCCCCAGCATCTCGTTGTATAATGGGGGCAGTGACCCATATAGCCATTTGGACGCGTTCAACGTCCAAATGGATCTCTAGACCTCTAGCCTATTGGTAAAGTGCCGAGTCTTCCTTGCCATTCTCAGAGAGAGACATCGAGAACCTGGTTCAGGAGTTTTCCAACTCATAGCATCCGCAGTTGGGAAGAATGCCAGACAAAATTCCTCAACCAATATAAAGCACTAAAGAGGCAGTTCACCCCGTCTTGCCACTTAGCGATGATCTTTCAACGGAATGACGAATCACTTAAGGATTATATCACTTGATTCTAATGTGAGGTCGGCAACGTAGAGAATCTGTCAGATGAAAGTGTCCTTATGACCATCTCAGCTTGACTCCATAAAGATAGGAAGCTGTACGAGGATATCTATAAATCCCTGGTTAAGAATTTAGGCAAATTCTACAAACGTGCAGCTAAAGAAATTCGATGGGAAGAAACCTAATCGAAAAAAGGAGGCGAATGACTCTAGTAGGGGTGAGAAGAGGGCTGAGAGTAAGAGCAATGGAGAGGGTCGTAACAGTAGCTCCATGAATCAGGTTGTAAAGAAGGCTAGAAATGAGCTGTCACAACGCCAAGGCCACTATGACAGTTATATTATCCTATCAGATACTTCGAACAGGATCTTCGCGACTAAAAGGGGCAACAAGGAGTTTGGAAGGCCCAGACCCATAAAAGCTCCCATTGAACGAAAGGACCGGAGTAAATTTTTCACCTACCATAGGGTGGTCGGGCACAACACCTTTGATTGCTAGGAATTAAAAGATGCCATTGAGGGTTTCATTAAGAGAGGTTGCCTGAGGGATTACGTGGTGAGACCTTTGAAACATCGCTCCCCACATCCTCAACAATTGGGACAGCATCTATAGCAACAGGGCCCAGTGCATGAGGAAACGCCTTCAGTAAGGACTATTTTCACCATTCACGGTGGCTTCACATTGCTGGCACCTCGAGTAGGTCATGTGATCATTATATACGGGCAGTGGGCCATGTTCTGCTTGCGAGTCATGTGGAACGTGAGAGGCCTGCCAAAAAAGCTAGGTTAACCTCGAAAAGTATCACGTTCATGGAAGAAGACACACAAGGAGTTGATACCCCTCACAATGACGCGATAGTCATCTGTGCCAAGATTGGCAGCGCTGATGTGACGAGAATAATGATTGACACTGGCAGCTCCGTCAATGTGATATACAAGAGATGCTTCAATCAGTTGGGCATGAGCTCGAGGTAGTTGAACTTTTCCCCTGAACCCTTCTACGGTTTCACGAGAGATGGAATAGTATTAGTAGGTTAGATTAGACTACTGCTTACCTTGGGAGATCTGGACAGCCAAGTGATAGTTATGGTGGATTTTTTAATTATAGATTGCCCCTTAGCCTACAATGTGGTATTGGGCCAACCCACTATGAATGATCTAGACATAGTCACATCCACAAGGATGTTTACTATTAAATTCCCAACCCCAAATAGGGTTGGATGCATGCGGGGAGAGCAGCAAATCGCCTAGTGCTACTATAAGGATGCAATCAAACTCGGGACGCAAACCAAGAAAGTACATGTAGTATCCAGAAGAGAACCCTGAGTAGTGAGCGCTAAAGGGGTTAGCTACGACCTCAACCCTCACAAGGTGGACGTCGAATGAGCTACTGGCCCAGTTGAAGAGCTCAAAGAAGTAAGGGTCAGTGAAGAGGATGAAGAAAGATGCCTTAAGGTGGGGAAGTGCTTGCCACTTAGTGTAAAGGCACAGCTAGTTGGATTTCTCCAAGCCAATCTAAATGCCTTTGCTTGGAATCATGAAGATATGGTGGGCATTGATCCTGGGGTTATGTTGCACAAACTCAACATCGACCCTCGGTACAAACCAGTCTGCCAGAAGAGAAGGCCAATGACAGCCGAGCGCTATGCCACATTGAAAGAGGAGGTAGACAAGCTATTGGTGAACAAATTTATTCGAGAAGCCTGCTACCCCACTTGGGTTGCTAATCCTGTCCTTATAAAAAAGAAAAATGGGAAATAGAAGACGTGTATAGCTTTCACTGACCTGAACAAGGCCTGCCTGAAAGATAGTTTTCTTCTGCTGAGGATTGACTAGCTTGTGGACACGATAGCAAGCCATGAACTCCTTAGTTTCATGGATGCCTATTCAGGATATAATCAAATCCCGATGGCCACGAAAGATGAATAGCACACCTCATTTATTACCGATCGCGAGTTATATTGCTATAAAATGATGCCCTTCAGGCTTAAAAACGTGGGAGCAACTTACCAGCGATTGGTGAACATGATGTTCTGTGATCAAATAGGCAAAACAATGGAAGTATATGTGGACAACATGTTGGTAAAGTCTACACAGCTAACCAATCATGTCCATCATCTAGATGAAATGTTCCAAATCTTGAGAAGATATCAGATGAAACTTAACCCGCTAAAGTGTGCATTTGGGGTTGCCTCGGGGAAGTTCCTCGACTTCATAATGAACAATAGGGGAATCGAAGCCAGTCCATAAAAGATTAAGGCTCTTCTTGACATGCGATCACCCACTAGAGCTAAAGATGTACAAAGCTTGAATGGCCAGGTCGCGGTACTTAACAGATTCATTTCTAAGGCAATAGACAAATACATCCCCTTCTTCGACATCTTAAAGAAAGTAAAGAATTTCGAATGGATGCCTGAATGTGAAAACACTTTCTAAGAGCTTAAGCAGTATCTCGGATGAGCCCCGCTCTTGTCCAAATTGAAAGAGGGCAAAATGTTAATAGTGTACTTGGGAATGTTCTAACATGCTCTTAGCGCGACCTTAATGCAAGAAGAGGGAGGAGCTCTATTCACCATCTACTATATAAGTAAACGATTGCTGGATGCTGAGACAAGGTACACGTCAATGGAAAAACTTGCATACTGCCTGGTCTTCGCTTCAAGAAAGCTGTGACATTATATCCAAGCCCACAGTATAAGGGTTCTCACCTAGTTGCCGCTTAGACAAGTCTTACAAAAGATGGACGCCTCAGGTCGGTTGTTCAAATGGGCTATTGAGTTGGTCTAGTTCGACATTGAATACAAACCCAAGCCGGCAATTAAGGGACAAGCTCTAGCCGTCTTCATCACAGAATTCATGAGGCTTATGCGAGAAGAAATAGAAACTTCAGAAGCCCAGTGGTGGGAGCAATATGTGGATGGGGTCGTCGAACGGTCGAAAGGCCGGGGTAGGGGTACTCCTCATTAGTCCAGAGGGACATAAGATCCTTTGTACTTTGAGATTTGATTTTTAAGCTACTAACAATGAAGTCGAGTATGAGGCATTGTTAGTCGAACTATGGTTGACCAAGGAAGTGCGAGTTGAGAGGTTAAAGATCTTCAGTGATTTGCAGCTCGTTGTCTACCATGTGAATGGTGAATATCAAACCCGGGGGTTGAAGATGACTAAGTATCTCCGGAAAGTCCAAGAAACATTAAATACCTTCCAACAATACAAAGTCAACCAAGTCCCGCGAGCTCGGAATATGCATGCAAACATCTTAGCTCGCTTGGCTACAACGGAGGACGTTGACCTCTTGGGAGCGCTCCCAGTTGAGACTCTTTCGTCCTTGAGCATTGAGCAGAATGACATCGTGATGGTAATTGCCAGATCGCTGGAATCTTGGATGAATCCAATCCTGAATTATCTACAAGGAGGCAGATTACCGGACGATAAAGTCAAAGCGTGGCAATTGCGAGCCCAGGCGGCTAGATACTGCATCTGTGATGATATGCTATACAAGAAAGGGTTCACAACTCCACTCTTAAGGTGCATTGATGGTAGTGACTACGATACCATCCTGAAAGAAATCCACGCAAGACATTGTGGAAACCACGTTGGGAGGCTATCTTTGGCCCAAAAAGCTCTCTAAAAAGGATTCTACTGACCCACGATGAAATAGGATGCTATCAACCTCGTTAAAAGGTGTGACAAATGTCAAAGATTCACAAAAGTCTCGCGGGCTCCACCATCCTACTTAAGACAGATGGTCAGCCTGTGACCCTTCGTGATCTGGGAAATAGATGTAATTGGACCACTCCCAATAGCCCGTGGTAATTGCAAATATGCAGTAGTGGTCGTAGATTTTTTCACCAAGTGGGTAGAGGCAAAAGAGCTTACTGACATTTCATCTGCGAAAATAGAGAGATTCGTGTGGAACAACATCATTTGTAGATTTGGAGTCCTTTAACAAATTGTGATTGATAACGGGACCCAATTTAGCAGCGAGCAATTTGTCCAGTTCTGCAATGGCTTGGGAATAATGAAAAGCTTCTTAGCAGTGGATCATCCGTAGGCCACTGGGCAAGTGGAAGCCGTCAATAAGATAATTAAGCGAATCTTGAAGACAAAATTAGAGGCCAAGAAGGGGGCATGGGTGGACGAGCTACCAAAAGTGTTGTGGCCTTACAGAACCACAATGTCCAATGCCACGAGAGAAACCCCCTTATCAATGGTATATGGGTGCAAAGTGATGATCCCTGCAAAGCTCGAGGTAGCTTCTCAGCGAAGAATTACCTTTAACCCCGAAGACAATGATCAACTGCTTGCTGTGAGTCTGGACCTTGCAGAAGAAATGAGGGAGAAAGCCCACTTTAGAATTGTGACCTACCAACAACACGTTGTGAGGTATTACAACAGAAGGGTGCGAGCTTGGAGCTTTAAATGTGGCGATCTCATTTTGCGTCTTGTCCTCCCTGGGGCATGAAAAGCTAGCGAGGGGACCCTGGGCCAAACTAGAAAGGCCCATACATTAAAAAGTTATCAGTAGTGGGGCTTATCACTTGGCAGATATGGAAGGGACAGAATTCCCTCGAGCCTAGAATGTTGAACATCTCTGTCGATATTATCAATAAAACCCGTCCCATTACTTGTAAAAATTAACAAGTGCAAGCACTCATGTAATTCTTTGCATTCTTGTATGAAATAAAATAAAAATTTTCAATGAAGTCCTATGTCAAAAATTATTCATTATGAGGTATGTGCTGGGTGGTTCGACAAACTCTCATTCTCGCACCAAAATTTATTGTCTCGCACGTTCAAGCACAAAAAATGGAAGAAAAGCCAGCAAACTTCATTCAATTCTTAACAAGATGAGTTCTCATAAAGTTTAAAAGCTACATTACAAGAGTCAAAATAACAATAAAAATACAGGGCTCATAGCTTAAAGAGCCGGAGTATCAGAAACAGAACCCTCTTGAGGGTGGGGGTTAGAAGGAGAAGCGTCAGAGGCATCCTTTGGTGGAGCACCAGCAGCTTCGGTGACCTGGGAATCACCTTCCTCTCGAACAGTGCCTCGAACAAGAGAAGCCTCAGTAGCGGAGTCCATTTCATTCTTGGAAGAACTAGTCCGAGTAGCCCTCCTCTTATAACGTTTGATGGCCTCAACAGCTCGCGAACCAAAAAAGGAGAAATCCAACTTTGGATGTTGCTCCCAGAGAGTGTAGAAGAAAGCTGAACAAGTCTTCATTTTCGCTTGCTTTATTACTGAAGCGGACTCCACCTTAACCTTGGCAGCCTCCTCCTTCACAAGAACAACCTCCTGCTTAGCTACCTCCAGCTCCTTCGCAACAGCTTCGGCTGGCTGCTTCGCCGCCTTTACCAGCTGCTCGGTGTCCCTAGCCCGCTGCTCTGCTAAATCGGTGCGTTGGTTCGCAACTTCAGCCCTCTGTCTCACCCAGTGAGCACGTTCGAGGGCTTCGTCCAAATCAATCTTTGCCTTGGCCAGGTCGTTGGTGGTCAAGCCAAGATTCACTATGACAGCCTTGCGATTCACCTTTGCACAAGATAAGGCAGCCTCCGCATTATTAACTTTCTCCTTCAAGTCCAGCACCTCGACAAAAGCAACAACCAATTTGCTCTCGAGATCTTCTTTTTCCTTGTTTTGAGTTTGGAGTGCCTCATTTATTTTCATCGACATGAGCAAACCTTGAAAAGTCAAAGCCAAATTAGATTGCTGAATAGGTAGAAGAGTCGAAACGAAAAGACTTCACTTACCACCAGGTGGTGACAAGTTGCATAGCCCACTAGTTTCCCAAGGATGAATTTCTCGGCTTCCAACACTTTGATCCTGTTGCGGGATCCTAGAATTGTGTAAATATTATCGACCAGGATCTCAATATATTCCCTTGTCTTGGAGTTTGTCTTAATTGGCGACTCTGTGATCGTGGTCTCTGACATAGCCTGTTTCTTAGGAGCCCCCTTTTTCTTCCCTTTCTCCACCCTCCGTCTTTTAGTAGAAGGCTTGGGAAGAGTGTCACCCTCAGTCTCGATCGCCACCTCAGGCTGAAAAGCAGCCTCGATTGCCACCTCGGGTTGAGAAGTAGGATTTGGCTCTTGCGAAGGTTCAGTCCCCAAAGCCAAAGGTTGGTCTTCAGCAGTGGGGGCTGCAACCATATCGGGGTTTGTAGTGATCCCCTTGTCATCAGATGGCGGTGACCTCAAAATGAGGTCCAACATTCTGTTGTAATCCGTGAAGTTGGCTGGACGGACCGGTATAGCAGGACGAATGCCTATCTCCCTTGTAACTTCAATATTTTTGGCTGGAGCAAGCTTGTGGAACCAAAAGAGGTCATCATCGAAACGAAAGTCGTTCTCGAGATCCTTGGTGGTAATGAACTGATATAAGATTCCTAGCTCTTTAGCTCGCAAAATTGGTTTTTGGCCAGTCCCCTCTACAAAATAAAACAAGAGTCAGAACTAAATATAAAAACTATTGAAATTGCAACTCTAAACTGGCTCACCAGGAGTAACAACAAATCTAAAATTCTTGAGATTGTGCAAGGAGGGACATGAGATGTAAAACCAACGGGTCTTATAGTGTCCAACGTTAGACCACCTTTTCGCATCCCCTTGCGACAGAGTTTTCTTGTGCACTGTCGGTCGAGCTGTGAGGTAGTAGAGCCCGTCGATGTGCTTGTGCACCTAAGGCTGAATAAGTAGCACAAAACCTTAGCTGACGATAGCGGAAGACCATTGCCTAAATAAATCAGTGCCAGCGAAATGAGTTGGGTGAAAGAGTTTGGGGTAAGCTGGGTTGGACTAAGCTTCACTCTATTCAGAAAATCAATAGGGTGTATTGGAAACCTAAGACCCGTAATAAGGTGCGGGAAGCTAATAGCAATAAACCCTGTGGGCAGATAGGTCACACAGTCATCGGGAGATGGTGTCATGAGATGGCACCCCCTAGAGATTCAATATGACCAGACCGTTTCTGAAGATCATGAAAACGGACAGATGAAACGTGTACTAAATACGGTAGCCCTTTGGACCCTAACGGGGTCGAAATGAGCAGTAAGATCCCCAGCGACCTCCCTACTCCTTGAAGTCACTGTTAGATTGTCTGGCCACCTTAGGGGCAAAATGGTCAAATTTTCAAAAAAAATTTCTTCCATGTAATCGAACAATCAACCCAAGATCTAGCTAGGTATGAGTTCAAACATCAAATTAAGAGTGTAAGGAAGCAAGACTAACCTTTAATC
>JANHAO010019256.1:0-13292 GCA_026873985.1 Saraca asoca
TTAGTTAGACTAATTTAATAACTTAAGCCCAAAAGCCTTTCCACACTTTCTATTGGACTAGGACTCTCAATTAGGCTAGGACTAGTACTTCAGTTAGATTGGGCCTAGTTCTCTTCATCACTAAACCCTAGAGTTATAAATATAATGTCTAGGATTAGTGAAGCAGCCAAATAGAACAAAGAGAATGACAAAAAATAGAGCAGTCAAATTTGAAAATAGTTTTTCAAAAAATAATTGAAAGATCCTAGAAAAAAATAGAGAGAGCCATCTTCTAGCAGAGATACAGTGAGAGAGGCGATTCCATTCAGCAAATTGGAGTTTTGTGTTGCTCATGTGTGAATACCATAGAGACACAAATCTACGATTCTGTGTTGGTGATTCCTACATCCAGTCGCAGCACACCACCTAGCCGTAGCATCCCATCCCACTGCAGCATCAAGGAGATAGATTCTAGTGTTGTTGATTTTGCATTCAATTGGTGATCTGTGTTGCTACATTGTACATAAATGCAATGCAATAAGGTATTTTTCTGGACCAACTAATTTGTATTTTATACATGTATCCTTGGTGGGTTTCAAAATTTTAAATTTCCACTGTGCTTGCTGCATCAAAACCCAGCACCAATAGAAGTTCCTCAGCCACAACCAAGCATTGAAGAGGCAGTTTGTCCCCCCTGCCACCTCACGAAGATCTTCTAATGTAAGCTTGAATCACTGAAGGATTACATTGCTAGGTTCAGACTCAAAACTAAATTGGTAGAGAATCCATCTGAAGAAACCATTTTGGTAACAATCTTCATAGGGCTTCGCAAAGATGGAAAGCTATACAGAAGTCTATATAAGTCCCCGATAAAAGATTTGGCCAAGTTTTATGAACAAGTTGCCAAGTAGATCAAATAGAAAGAAACCTTTGACTTTGGAAAGTTTGATCAGAAGGATGAGAAGGGTAGTTCTACCTATAATAAGAAGAAAGGCAAAATGGATCAAGGTGACCACTCTGATGAGTAGATTGTGAAGAAGTCCACTAAGACGAATGGTAATTGATCTCAGCCTTGAGGTCTCCATGAACATTATAGCATCCTATCAGACTCCCAGGATAGGATATTCATGGTAGAAAGAAATCAGGAGGATTTGGGGAGACCTGCACCCTTAAAAATTCCCTATAAGTAGAGGAATCAAGAAGAGTTTTGTGCTTATCATAACGAAGTTGGCCACGGCACCTTGAATAGCCAAACCCTTAGAGACACAATTGAGGATTTGATTAAGAGAGGCTACCTAAAGGAGTATGTGGTGTGACCTATGGGGTAGCAACCTTGACTTCCCTAGCGAGATCCCGACCATGAGCCGGGGGGCTCAGTGAGAATTATACATTGATCTATTGTTATCATTTAGAGGCTTATGTTAAGGCTTCCCTTTTTGCCTCAGCTGAAAGAAACTTTGTTTCGCTGATTGGCCTAACTCTATATAACTCCTTCATTTTAGTACTTAATTTGCATCCCACTATCAAGTGTGCACAATCCTCTAAGCTCATATGACAAACTTTGTTAAGCATCATATGCAAACTCATTAGCCAACTATGACCTCTGGTCTAGTTGAAGTGTGGAGATGCTCAAAATAAACTCAAATTCCAATTGAGTTACGTGCTCTCTGAGGCATGGAGATGCTTAAAATAAACTCAAATTCTAGTTGAGCTGTGGGCTTGCTGAGGCATGGAGATGCTCAAAATAAACTTAGTTTCCAATTGAGATGCGAGCTCATTGAGGCATGGAGACACTCAAAATTCCAGTTGAGCTATGGGCTTGCTGAGGCGTGGAGATGCTCAAAATAAACTCAGTTTACAATTGAGCTGCGGGCTTGCTAAGGTGTGGAGATACTCAAAATAAACTCATCCCATCTGCAACTAAGTTGCTAATCTTATGGTCAAAGAGGTTTTCAACCCAAAAGAGGGTAGAAACCATCACTTTAATAAATAATGTTAGTTGTACTCACCCATCTTTTCTTATTCTTTTCATATACATGGAACTTTAATCATCTTGATCAAACAGGACCCCATCCTACTTACTAGAGGTAGGAAAGACAAGTTAGTATGCTAGTAGAATAGAGTAAAATGTTAGCAATCAGCCTAACTAGCCTAATCATTTAAAGTATGAACAATTTATTTTAAGAATAGTTTTCATAGTTTTATATTTTCACTACATATGTTATTTTTGAAATAGTTTGATTTAAAGTGCACACACATTCACTATTTAATTCAATCTATTTCCAAGTATTTAAATAAAGGCTTTTCATTACATTATGAGTTATGTGCCATGAGTTTGTTGGCTACCCCTCGGTGGTCCACACCAATCACATTCCTTTGAAAGTAAGGATGTGACTAGTTGGTATTAGAGCTCAAGTTGTGCCTATTTGGCTTTAAGGATGAGTTAGGTTTAGGAATGGTAGGTATGCCTATGAGTAGTTTTCATTACCATGATTTGCTTGTCCATGCTCATTTATATATTTGGATCTTAGAAATGCTCTATCTCTGATTGAACCTAGTGTTATTTCTCTTATATACTTTAGGACAAATAGCCCATAGAATGCACTTTAGGCAAAATTGAGAGTAGAACAAAAATTAAGATCAGGAGTCAAACATGCTTCCTAACTCATAACCAAATAGACAAAGAGGCAACTATAGAAATAATATAGTGACATAAATTCACTCATTTTTTGACTGGATAGATCAGATGTAATGAACCATCGAGGTGTTGGTTCACACCATGACATAGAAAGAAGAGGAGGTTGTAGCACCACCACCACTTCCCTAATCCAAAATCCCCCACATTATATATTTCCTTTGCTTGAAGCTAGCACATTCAAGGTGACTACCAGACTTAAGACCTATAAGAATTTTTGGAGCAAAATAAGAAGATTTTGGAAGTAATAGGATGTCGTCTTACATAATATGTTAAGCACATTAGGTTGGTGTTGGAAGGAATGGCATTACACTAACACTAATCCTGGTGCCATAATTAAGGATAAGGGGAATATCCTAAGGCATGGGACAATTATTTGGAAGTGTTCTTGCTATAATTCTTACCCAAGAGTGTCATAGATATGAGGGTTTAAGGCTTTTTGGTTCTCAAACTACTCCTAGGAATGATAGTCAATGACTACACATCATAATTCCACCATTTGTCTCACTATGAATGAAACACAATACCAGACCTTAGTGCAAAGGTAGATCACTATTTAAGGGCACTATCACACTCTTACTTCTCAACCATTATGGTGGCTAATCAAGTCATGCTAGTAGATGTTGTGAACAGGGCATTAAAAATGAAAGATTAAAAAACATTTGAGATGGCCACAATTGACAAGAAGTGGACTGGGAGTAAGTTTAAGGGATATAGCTACTCCCATCTAACAGTCCCAGTAAAGACAAAATTACAGAAAATAAATGGATCTTACCCTTTTCCCATTGGAGAATTTTTATACACCTTTATTAAATATTACTTCTTTTAATGAGATATGCAGAGAATTGATAATCAGTAAGTGTGAAGATGGCAAAGATTAAAGATTAACAATAAGAGCAATTTAAATGCAAATAAAGAAAGAGAAGTGGAAGACACAAGTTTTTAAAGTGGTTCAACTTGAATTGAAAATGCAATTCAAGTCTACTCCACTTGATCTTTCTTAACCAAAAAACATCTTGAATTAAAAATAAAAACTATCAAGATTACCAAGCTCCTGAAATGCTAGTTTTACAATAAACACACAAGAATTTAGATAGGCTTCTTACTAACCTAGAAGAATTGGAACAAACTCTTCTAAACCTATATAGATTTCTAAATCCCAGAAATCTTAAATAAAAAAAGAAATAGAGTGAGAAAGGATTGAAGAATACAATACCAGTGTTTGAGATGAAAATCTTAAACTATTTATGATAAACTCAACTAATATTGATCTAAAACTCTTGAAGAAATCTGAGAAGTTTTGATTGAGGTAGAGAGAAAATCGTGTTCAGCTCTTTCTTAAATGATTTCACACTTAATTATGAAGAAAAACTATAAAGGATCATTTATATAGGGAAGATAGTTAGGCTTGAATAACTGTTGTAACCGTCTATAACAGAATAACTATCTTTCAGTTATTGCATCAATTACAATCTGTTATAACTAAATAATCAGTGTGGAAATCGAGGTGCAGTCTATTGTTCATAGTCTTTGTATCGATTACTACATCGAAGTAGCCATTTTTCCTAACCTAGGATAAAATAAATTTTCAAATTTATACTTCAGGCATTGATTGCAACTTGTATGAATTTTTCATATGTTCTTTAATGCATGAATGTGCAAATTGATTCATGATGTAAAAAATAGTTTTATAAAATCTTGTTTTCTTCATGTGATTTTTCTACCTCATTATTTAGTTAAAAGTATTTGGATCAAACATCATTTGAATTTATTTACAAAAGATCCTATTAAAAAATAAATCCTAAAAACTAATCTTGAATCAAATTTCTTTGAACCTACAATACAAATCAAAACATTAAAGCATATTATTAGATAAATTTTTTTTTAATGTTAAAACCAAGGAAAATATGTAGCTAGAGTAATCTAGTCTAACACCATCAATCTGGAGGGAATAGTAAGGCCCCAATAGGAAGAGGTCACAATCAAGGCTATGAAATCTCCAAATTGGTAGGATTGAAACTACTTGAAGCCAAACATGGGGAAGTCAAGAGGTCACAAAATTTCACTATCCTTTAAGCAGAAGCATCAATTAGGAACAATCCAATATGTGTCACATATGGAAAACATCATTTTAGAGTTTGCATGTGGGGCACAGGAGTGTGTTTCAGGTGTGGGCAAATAAACAACAAAGCAAACATGTGCCTAACATTTAACATGGAAGGAACTAGTAAAAAGACAAGAATGTCCATAGTATCCATAGGGTCACTGAAACCTCCAATAGATAGTGGAGGAAGATGAAGGGATCAACAAGCAGAGGCCAGAATTTTCAAGGCCAAGGAACTACTGGGGTCTTCGTGCTAACAAATTAGGACAATCTAGCATCTAATGTTATATTGGTATGTATGATAGTTGTTAATTATCAACCCATTAATGTGTTATTTGATTTGGGTGTGACCCATTTCTTTGTATCAAATATATTAGTTATAAATATGAGTGCGAACATTGTACCTCCATGTGACAATTTTTATGTAGTGACTCTAATGGGAGATTGAACCATGGATCTATCTCCCATTCAACAAATTCAGCATCAAAATTGAAAGAAAAAGAAGAATATTCACACCACACTTTCAAAAAGAAGAAGGAGAGTGATAAGTGATGAAATTAGACTCTCTAAAGAGTAATCTCTTTGATAAGTCTTCAAGTTCTATAAGAACCCTAGGAAAGCAACTCTCACAAGAAGAAACACTCTTCAAATTCTCATTTCATCAAATCTAAATGGTTGAGGGAAACATGCCTCCCTTCATAGTAATTAGGCTTCAAAATGAGTTAGGTTCAAGTCCTAAACAAGCCCAAGTAAACACCCAAACACATAACTAAGTAAACAAGCTAAAAAGACAAAGACAAGGCTAATTACTCAACTAAAAATAAGGCTAGCCTAACCAATCATAGTGTTGGCTAAAAACTTGGTTATTACAAAGCCCACAAATCATCACAAGCCTAAGTCTTAATTCACCCAGAAAAATAAATGAAATAAAAGGGTAAAATGGCCACAAAACAAAGCCATAACAAAATCCAAGATAGCTTAAGGCTCAATACAAATAATAGCCCAAAAATATGTACAAAAACCAAACTGGAGTAATGGTTTGGTTGTCAAAGTCTACCCGGCTTCTAGGCTTCCAAAATAGCTCTCTTTTGATCCCTCAAGGGAATGGCAAGCCTCCAAGCAAATGACCTTTAAACCTGTTGATGGTGAAATCTAGTTCGTATAGAGGATCCAAACTTCAGCCAATGGAGATGAGTTCAGGGAACCAATGCTACTTCTGAAATGCAGAAGAAGATGGACTGAGAGGAAGAAAGGATGAGGAGGCAGTGGATTTAACGTGGTTCAGCTAAATCCGGATGGTACTGGACCCTACGTCCACGGTGAAAATTTTATTAATGGGCTGGAAAATGATTTTAGTAGAGTTTCTACTTACATAACTTAGCCTCCTTCTTTTTTTCTAATAATGTAATCCTATTTATATAGAGGGAGGAGGAGTTACATGCATTAATTGCAAGCTATAGCTATGTTACATCAATCTATAAATAAGAAAAGATAGCAAAAGACTACAAACTAGCCTTTGTAGAATATAGGCTGCAGGGTGGTCTCCTTAGGTTGGCGGTAGGCCTGAGCCTACTAGCGTCTACTGCTTGGTGTTGTCACACCAAGCAAGATACTTAGGTGTCCTGAGTGGGAATCCTTAGCTCATGGGTGTCATGGAGACTACTGTGGTGATCTTGGTGCTGCTACTTGGCAAGTGAGTCTTATGGCTTCCTTGTTGGCTTGCTGGGACACTACCTTGCTAGGTGAGGGCTTGCCCCACGAAATGGAGCTGGGACAACCTCACTGTACCGCTTTCTATTAGTCAAAGCAAAGCTCGCGGAGTATCTTCGGCGTCTTGGGGCCACGAGTCCTCGAGTCCATTTTTGTATAAAACATAAGCCCCCCCAACTCTCGGTCTGCTTTGCGGACCAAGAGTTGCATGTTTTTAGGGCTTGATTTGTATCTTCAACCAGTGTCCTTCTTTTATTGAAGTGTCACGTCAGGTGTCCTTCCGTTCTACTTTAGGCCATGCTTTCTTTTGTTTGCCATTTTTGGCCGTTGGCGTGGCACTACTGCTTGCTTTGAGCCATTAGATGAAGATTAGGTTAGACACCTTCTAGATTCTTCAAAGGGTTGAGCGTGTCTATTCATAGCCTGGGGCATTCTCTCTTTCGTCTTAAAGAAACTCGATGAAGGAGACTGTAGAGACCCCTGTGTTTCGGTGTCTTGACTTTTGACGAAGCTTGCTGAGACATGCATGGCCTGTTGTAGAGTGCCAAGAGACATGGATAGCTCGTTGCATATGGCTCCATCACAGGATCAGTCAGATGGGCTCCTGAGGGATCTGGCATTGACTTCGGGCCACCTCCTCCAACCGTTGTTTGTGGTGCAATACCCTGGCCAGCTAGCTATGACTTTTTGATTTGCTCTTGGCCTAGTTCAGGGGGATACATTGGAGGGAATAAGAACGAGGAATTAAGGAGCAGCTTGGGTAGTAGCTATCCTTCCTACAGGCACAAGCTTGATGACCAGCCTTCTGCCTTCTTGTAGGAATGGTTGTGCCAGGTCATTGAGCTTCTTGCCTTTGTTTCTTCATTTCTTCTTTTGGTGTAATTTTGCCTCACTGGTCAAGGTCTTTTTGCTGTTTGAGATTTTCTTCTTTCAAATGCTGTAATAGATGCTCCACACATTGCTATATGTAAACTTCTGATGATTAATGAAAAGCTCCTTTATGTCAATCGATTGTGCTTTATTTTTCTGATTGCTCGATCTGTTGCAAGCGAGAGAGTGGGGTCACATGTAAGCGGCACCTGAGAAGTCTCATTTGAGACATAAGAAATTCATCCACACAAGAGTTGTGGGAAAATCATCCACATGAAAGCTATGGGAAGAGTGTGAAAGTTACGATGATTTTGTTTCAATTTCTTTGTGCCGTAATGGGTTGTTGGCAAGATTTTCATTTTGGAGAAGTTTTGTTTGGGTTTAAGTTTTTGAAGCCACAAGGTAGGCTCAAGGCCGTCGTAACCTCGGGTGTTATGAGGTAGGCATAAGGCCGTCATACCCTTTATTTTGTTTTTGAAGCCATGAGGTAGGAACAAGGCCATCGTACCCTCAAGCGTTGAGGTAGGCACAAGGCCGTCATACCCTCGGGCATTGCGAGGTAGGCACAAGGCCATTGCACCCTTAGTTTTGTTTGAGTTTTCATTTTGGTTTTGTCGTAGCAAGGTGAAAATCATTTGCTGGAATAAAATTGTGAAGTAATGCTGTAGCGAGGTGAAAACCGTTTGTTGTAGCTAAACTAGAAAGATGGGGTGAAAACTCCTTTGTATAGGAAATGCTTGGCCAATCAGAAATTTACATTGATTTAGCATATAGCAGTTGATACAATTAGTCACCATTGATGAAAAGTGAATGCTATAGGAGCAGAATATGGTTCTGATGAAGGGCTCAGGCTCTTGGGTGACAACTCGTTGGGCCTACTGAGCGCGCTGCCCTGATGGCCTTACCACATAATCTTGTAGTCTACCTCTTCTAATGAGGTCTTCTATGGCATTTTTTAGCGCCCAGTAGTCTGAGGTGGTGTGTCTAGCCTCATTATGATAGGCACAAAACCTATTTTGATTTCTGGACTTGACGAGTCCCCTTATTGGTCTGGGCTTTCCGAAGTCCTCATTATGCCTTTCTATAGTGAAGATTTTGTCCTGTGTGTCTGACAGGATGCTGTAGCTCTCGAAGCGGCCTTCAGGTCGCTGAGGTTTCGATTTCTTCGTGAGATGAGAAGTGGGGTCACCGTGACTCTCGCTACCCCTCTTTTTCCTTGCGATGGGACCATTATGGCCCGCTTTATGCTTGGATTCCTCCGTTCTGAAGGTTTCTTCCCATCTTTTTTGTTTGGATGCCCGATCATAGAATTCAGTGAGGTCTTGAATGGGGGACTTGTAGAGGCTCCTATACAATTTGCCATCTTTGCAAAGTCCTACTGAGATAGCCATTAAAATGCTTTCCTCTGAGGGATTCTCCATGGAGTTGGCCTCATGCTTGAATTAGGCCTTGTAGTCTTTGAGGGACTCATCTTTGCGCTAGAAAATCATCGCGAGGTGGCAAGGGGGTGCAAGTTTCTTCCTCAGTGCTCGATATTGGTTAACAAATTTCCTTTGGCATTCTTCCCAGCTACCGATGCTGCAAGCCAGGAGGTGCCTGAACCATGCCCGAGGTGTTGCCCCTAATGTGGTGGGAAAGACGCGGCACTTCACCAAGGGATCGATTGTTTAGAGGTCCATTTGAGTGTTGAACACGTCCAAATGATCACTCGGGTCACTGTTCCCATCATATAGCAGAATAATAGGCACTTTGAGTTTCTACAGTATAGGTTGCTTCTCAATTTCCACGGAAAATGGTGAGATCTCCTCATTACGAGGCTGATGGCTTTGAGGCTGTGGATGCTCTTCTAACCACTTGAGCCTGCGGAGGACCTTTTCCAATGTTAGACGTTGTCCTTTAGGCTGAGGGGTAAAGCTTTCTACTCGTTGTGAGCCCCCTAGTCACTGGCTATTGCGATCATCACAAACTTCTCTCTAAACTTCCTCACGAAGCTGCTGGAGTTGTGCCATGACTTCCTTTTATCTTTGTGCATTCTGTGCTTGTGCCTAGGCAAGCACCTTAACAGTTTCAGCCAATTCTCTGACTATGTTTTTGAGTGCCGATCGGGACTGATCAAGAGTCTATACCTCTTGAACTTTAGGCACAGTGATGTGCTACTGAGGATCTAGAATGATAGAGCTCTGAGTCATTCTTCCTCTGGCCATTGTTGGGCTGTAATGGAGATTTCAGAAAGCAGATGGTTCCCCACAGATGGCGGCAAAATGTTGATGGTGAAATCTAGTTTGTACGAAGGATCAAAACTTCAGCTAATAGAGATGAGTTCAGGGAACCAATGCTACTTCTGAAATGCAGAAGAAGATGGACCAAAAGGAAGAAGGGATGAGGAAGCGGTGGATTTAATTTGGTTCGGCTAAATCCGGGCAGCACCAGACCCTACGTCCACGGTAGAAATTTTATTAATGGGTTAGAAAATGATTTTAGCAAAGTTTCTGCTTATAGAACTTAGCCTCCTTCTTTTTTTCTAACAATGTAATCCTATTTACATAGAGGGAGGAGGAGTTACATGCATTAATTATAAGCTACAGTTGTGTTATATCAAGCTATAAATAAGAAAAGACAGCAAAAGACTACAAACTAGCCATTGTAGAATGTAGGCTGTAGGGTGGTCTCCTTAGGTTGGTGGTAGGCCTGAACCTACTGATTTCTGCTACTTGGTGTTGTCACGCCAAGCAAGACACTTGGGCATCCCCTAGCGGGAATCCTTAGCTTAGGGGTGTCGTGGAGACTACTGTGGCAATCCTGGTGCTGCTACTTGGCGAGCGTGTCTTGTGGCTTCCTCGTTGGCTCGCTGGGTCGCTACCTCACCAGGCGAGGGCTTGCCTCAAGGAATGGAGCTAGGACAACCTCGCTGTACCGCTTCCTGCTGGTCGAAGTGAAGCTTGTGGAGTATCTTCGGTGTCCTAGAGAACCTCTAAGCCTAAGTCCCTCTTGTGCACTCCAAAATGCATGAGAAAGTCGTTGGATTGCTTCTTCCATCTTTTTGGCCCATACCCTTGGTGCGGGTCCACTTGGAACTTGCAAAGCTTCTTAATGATCTTTAGGTTGGTCCTCCATATTCTCATCATTCCTGCTCCTTAAAATGATTTAACCTCGAATCAAAACCTACATCAAAAAGAGAAAGGTTGGTAACATTAAATGTAGCACTAATATTAGAATCACCTAGAAGAACCAACTTGTAGGCATTGTCAATTATCCTTGCCACCACTTGGAAAGGTCCATCTCCTCTTGCATGAAGCTTTGTCTTCCTTTGAGCAAGAAACCTCTCTTTTCTCATATGCAACCACACATAATCACCCAACTCAAAAACCACTCTTTTTTGGCCCTTATTCACTTGTTGATTGTATTGCTTCATTTTCTTTTCAATGTTCTTGCTCACTTGCTCATGTAACTTCTTCACTTGTTCAGCCTTCTTTTCCCATCAAGACCAACTCCCACCTCAAATAGTAAAGGCAACAAATCTAAAGGAGTTTGTGGGTTAAAACCATAAACAATTTCAAATGAGGAATATTGGGTGGTTGAATGTATGCTTCTACTATATGAAAACTCTACATGAGGCAAACATTGTTCCCAATTCTTTAAATTATCTTGGATGATAAATCTCAACATCATAGATAGAGTTCTATTAACTACTTTAGTTTATCCATTGACTTGTAGATGACAAGTTGTAGAAAATAACAACTATGTCCCCAACTTACTCCAAAGGTCCTTCCAAAAGTAGCTTAAGAACTTCACATCCCTATCTGAAACAATGGTCCTAGACACTCCATGTAACCACACAACATCTCTAAAGAAACAATCTACCACATGAGTAGCATCATTGATTTTGTTACATGGAATGAAGTGAGCCATTTTTGAGAATCTATCAACCACAACAAAAATTAAATCCTTCCCCTTGTTGGATTGAGGCAAGCAAAGCACAAAATCCATTGAAATGTCCACCCAAGGTTCACTAAGAATGGGGAGTGTCGTATAAAGGCCATAAAGCATGACTTTGGACTTAGCTTCTTTATAAGTTATATAATTTTCACAAAGCTTTTCCACATCATGCTTGATCCCCAACTAATAAAAATGCTCTTGCAAGATGGACAAAGTTTTAGCAATTCCAAAATGTCCTATTAAACCTCCCCCATGTGTTTTTTTAGGGAGCAAAACCCTCAAAGAACCCTTAAGCATGCATAATTGATTTCCCTTAAAAAGAAAGCCATCTCACAAGCATTGAACACACTAGCAAAGTCATGATCATCAACATACAAACCCTTAATGTGCTCAAAACCCAACAATTTAGCATGCATAGTGGATATGAGGGTATACCTATGAGAAAGGACATCGACTACCACATTCTCTTTACCTTGCCTATATTGGATGGTGTAAGGGAATGTCTCAATGAACTTTATCCATTTTACCTACTTTTGGTTCAGCTTTCCTTGACACTTCAAATGCTTTAGAGATTCATGGTCAGTATGGATGACAAATTCCTTTGGCCAAAGGTAATGTTGCCAAGTCTCCAAAACCCAAACTAAAGCATAAAGCTTTTTATCATATGTTGGGTAGTTAAAGGCTGAACCATTAAGCTTCTCACTAAAGAATGTTATAGCATGTTTTTCCTAGATCAAAATAATGCCAATATCAAGTCAAGAAGCATCACATTCAATTTCAAAAGCCTTAGAAAAATCAAGTAAAGCAAGCAAAGGTGTCAAATACAATTTTTTTCCAACAAATTAATGCTCTCTCTTGCTCACTTTCCTATTTGAATCCCACATTTTGCTGAACCAATTTGATTAATGACATTGGTAAAAATTAGAAATGAGAGTAAGGCTGGGGAGAGCCTAGGGGAAGCCAGACCTGGCCGAGTAAGGAGTTTACTAGATCGTTGCATAGAAGCTTGTAGCTCACAAAATCTCCGAGCTTGTTAAACAAATGAGCTCAAAGTCAAATACCAATCGCATTCCATATAAGCAGGATCAAGTTCGTGGCAGCACAACCTCGTTCAACTAGAAGTTCGCTAAAGTCAAGCATGAGGTTGGCACACAACTTGCACTGCCACTCTGCCAATTACAACCAATAGGTCCCACTTGCAGAAGAAGGCCTACAGAAGCCAAACCCTAGTACCCCAGGTAGTCTTGTACATTTAATATTTGATGTAATAGATGTACTCTTAATTTTTAGTCCCATTTGTACCCCTCCATGCTTCTATAAATGGGGCACTAAAATCATTGTAAAAGGAGGGAGAAAAAATAAGAAAAAGAAAACTAGAAGAAACTCTATTGGAAAACTATGGCAAAAACCCTATAAACACTCTTTCAATACAATAAAAAACTCCCTCCGTGGACGTAGGGTCTGTTACTACTTGAATTTAGCTGAACCATGTTAAATCTTTGTGCACTCCTCTCTTCCTCCCTCTCAGACTTCTTGCCATTCGACATCGCCTTCTTCACTTCTGCGATCGAAGAATAGCTTAGGTCCTCAAAGAACTCCTTCTATTGATCGGATTGGGATTGAACCAAAATCCACTATCAACATTTTGACACACCTAGTGGGACCTTTCTTTTCTTTGATTGTTTTCGCCTAAGTTGAAATGGTGAGAGGAAAGGCCACGAAGAAGCCAGATGCTATTACTAGCCGATTGGAAGGTTATTGATAAATGGGAAAAAAGGTATGATAATAAGATAATTTTAATCCATTTTATTAATAATATCTTATGTTTTCTTAGTGACTTTACTTTGATTTCATGTTTTATCCTCGATACTGCTCTTGGTTTGTATTTTTTTCATGCAGAATGATAAAAACAGTCAAAAAGAAGGAAGAAACTCAAAGAATGAAGTTGCATTTGGATCAAGGAAAGGATAGAAGAAGAATACATGCAAGAAACAAGCA
>JANHAO010019257.1:0-13287 GCA_026873985.1 Saraca asoca
TTATGGCTCTCATTTGAACAAAGCTAAGTTCTCATTCCTTACCTGCTTGATTGAGCTGGATACAATTTTTCATCCCAACATTAAATGTTTTATTACGGCTGGATTTCTACTCCTTCTCTTTCAGAGCTAAAATTGCATTACTGGGTGTCCAAGTAGGTCGCACAGATGCACCCAATGAACATCCTAACTCAAGCCAGCCGAGGTGCCCCCATGGGAGAGAGGCCAAGGCCCATTCGTGCTCTCATGATGAAAAAACCCTAAAGCGATTGCCAAAAAGTGGGACAATACCTCTAGGCACGAGCGCAATGGTTAAACTGCACTTAACCGACTCTGACCACCCTCTCCTACGAGGCACCTTTCTATGGTAAAATTATGTCCGGGTTGAACTCCACTGGGTCAAACTCCACGAGAACCCCAGAATGGAACCCCGTTGACACTCCAAACACCCTACTCATTGTGCATCTGAGCGACCTCCTTGGTCATTCGATATGATATATGCTTTTGAAATCATGATTTTTTTTGGCTGAAAGCCCATTTATGCTAAATTGCATGATTCACTAATATTTACTACCAAAGTCGATTGGCTTATCAAATATTCATTCTATTCAAATCTTTTAAATTGTGGTTTGTAGGAATTTATCCCAGCATGACATGTCAAGCTTTTGCCAGTAGAAGTTTAACTTGCAGTGCGCTCTTTGTTTGTGTTTTTTGGGGCTGGCAAAAGGCCCAGCTGAAGGGAGCCCAGCCCAGTTGAAAGAAGCCCTCCTCAGCCAAAGCTAGTTGAGCATGCAGATCGAGGAAGAGACAAGAGTAGGGGGCTGATTGATGGAGAGCCTGCAAGAGCCGAATGGCAACCTTAGCCTTTTGTGTATAGGCTTTGAGTAATAAAAGAGATAGAGCCCATTTTTGTAAGGGGAGAGATTCATCTGTAAACTAAGAGAGCTCATTTATGAGAGAGAGCATCCTAAGAGAAGAGAGAGACTCATCTTGTAACTCAGAGTGAGAGTGAGAGGAGAGAGCTCTGAGGTTGAGGAGTCATGGAGCTCACTAGAGGGCAACTCTTGTATAACTGTGTACACAGCAAGCATTTCCCAGCAATAACATACTACCATGGACGTAGGGTCCATTGACATCCGGATTAGGCCAAACCAGGTTAAAAAAACTTGTGTTCTTCTTCTTCTTCTCCATTTTTTTTACACCAGTTTGCAGGATAGGAGTCCACCGAATCCTTTCCTATTGGTTGAAGTTCAGGTCCTCCGTACGAATCGAATTTCCACGTCAACAAAATACAAATCACTTCATTTTAAACAAGTCTATACAAAAGATTAAAAAAGTAACAAAAAAGAGGAGTAGTTACTTAAGCTAGATCATGTTTCTCCAGAACAGCTTCTAAAGACATGTCCTTTTCTATTTTTGACAAGTTGAATGGAAGGCCAGCATTGAAGTACTTAATTTGCTTTATGGCCTCATCAAAGCTAGATTGGTATATAAGGTAAGAGAGGTTCTCAGCCTTGATAATGTCTACTCAAAGCTCTTCCTCCTTGGCCCTAGAGGCTTACTTGTCTTCCTCGTGACCTTTCCATTCAGTAGTAAACTCTTGGTCTCGCTGGAGAAGCAGTTTAATAGATTGATTCTTCTATGAAATTGCCACTTTTTTCTACTTCATTAGCTTAGATTGTAGCTGACCAAGTCCTAGATACTTTTATCATGCTTGGCAAGCTCTTTAACCTTGGCTTCAAGCTATTTCTTTAGAGAGTCCAAAGCCTTGGACTTAACCTCCTAGCACCACTCCCTCTTGGAACAAGCTAGATGAAGGATAATCAATAATACTGAAGCAGTCAATTAGATGATTTGCGTTGTAGAGGACTTATTAAATCAAAGGGCCCTATGATCAGCCATGAAAGCCTCATTGCATTTTTCATCGACCAAAGGTAGCAGCTGCCTTAAAAGGAAAACAATGTAATCCAAGTTTTCATATCATAAGTTATCTATTATATCATAAGTAAACTTTACTCCCTCTGGAGGTCTTATTGGACATAAGTCAGACTAGGACCCCACCTTGACTTTCTTGGTAGATGGGGTAGATATGTCAAAAGTAGAGATAGACACCTTGCCCTTGGAATGAGTTATTCAAATCATGAGTCTTCATATGAGATGGCAAAGTCTTGCTCCAAATAGGAGAGCTTTTAGAATAGTTAGGGGAAGTACACCCAATTATAGCTTTTGAGGAAATGTTAGAGCTAGCTTCAATCTATGGGATGAAGGCCACTATTGGCTTTATCTAGGCTAGGACCTGAACACAAATCTCCTCAAGCTTTTATGAATCTATTCTTGATTAATCAATTTCTAAGATCTCCTTATGAAGCTAACAATCAGCAACACAACAAGCATAGTTAGTATAAAGAAATAGGGCAAAAACAACACATGCAAAAGAGAACATATGAAGAATGGATTATGAATTAAAGGGACCCAAGGCTAAGAGATGAAGTGTTAAATCCTATTCATCTAATAAGTAGTCCTTGAAAGGGTAGTTTTTTGGTTGATGAATGGGTATTGTCCACTTTATAGGATCAATTACTCCCTGTCATGAAGAAAAAAATGGATCAAACTTTTCTATTATACTCACTATGAAAGAATGAGTCCTTCCATGATTGAACAAAAGTCAACATATTCCCCAAAAATTACCCAATCTAGTCGTTAAATAAAATACAGCCTCTAGGTTTTTGTTAGGAGTAGGTGAAGAAGAAGAGAAAGGTGTCTACATATGGGTCTCAGTGTATCTGAAGGCAGACCACTACAAAATAGACAAGAAACGTCTAGGCATTCCAAGTGAGCTAGGATGGGTAGACATTCAGCTTTCGAAGAATGTCTTGTTGAAAGGCGGTTAATGGAAGAGAGATGTGTGATCGATTGATGATGTCCCCATAGAGCATAACAAAGGAAAATATGCCATAATTACAAGTGTGCTTATCAACCTCTATAAGATAGAAAGCAATCCCTTCAATGGATTCATCTGTTATGTGGATTTTCTCTAATTCTTCCATAACACCTTGGTTTCACCACTCGACTAAAAGGGGTATCAGCTTCACATTTGGATGAATCCACTTCAAGTTGTCTAGGGCAGTATCAATAAGAAAAGCTTTCTTAACTCCATTTTCATCAAGAGATTGTTAAGTCATGATTATTCGACAAGGACAAGCAAAATGAAATGCGATGTGCTTGAAGGAGTAATCACTGGAGTAGAACAAATTGGAGTCAAATGATAAGTCAATAAGGTCACCTAACCTTGCGGACATGAAATGGTATAAATCAAAATCCTACCTTCAAACAACAAAAAGTAAAATGTCAAACCTAGTCAAGCAGGTTAAGGAAAAATGTTCGATCGAGAGACATTGTGGGAGAAAATTAGCAAAGACAAAGAGTAAGCAAAGCATGAGAGGAAAATTACGTGAGAAGATTCCAATTCCAAAGGAAAAGGGATTGAGGAAGAAATCTCGAAAACCCAGAAGAGTGATTAGAGAAAAATGACAAAATGGAAAGGAAAGTGCATGCATTTTCCTTGCAAAAAATAGAAAGTAAGGAGAAGATAAAACAGAACATCATACTTGGAAGGGAAGTCTGGGGAATAGTTGGGCTTGTAGAGAAAGCATCAGAGTTGCAAAGAAAATACTAGAATTAGAGAACACAAAAATGGTTGAAGAAGTAGAAAGCATAAAAATGGGTCCTAGAAATCCGATGGTGCTATTTAAAGAGGATGCAATCAATCTAACAGTAAGTAGTAAAAGGAAATGGACGCTCTAGATCGTGATCCACATAGTGATGAGGAAACTGCACCTCAAGAACATATGAGTAATAAAGAGCACCCATAATAATTAATTCATAGCTAACATGAGGAAACAAAAGTCCCCCATCCGATCGATGTGAATAAGGGTGAAGGGATGCAAATGACATAACCCAAAATGAACTTGTCCAAACTATAACCACTCTATCTTGCATATAGGTCGAATGGCCCTAAACCTAAGCAACTAGACCATGATGCCATAGGCAATTGATATCTACAATGAAGCAAAGGCCAAAGCCATGGTTGAGCGACTAGGAACTCTAGGTTGATCAATCAAGGCTACGAGCTTGGGTACTAGGCATATTAAGGACGAGATAACTTTTCTGTAACCTCCATGCCAATTGGTGTACCTTGAGACATGCATAAATGACATGACTACATCATCAACCATTAAATGAGAATTTCACTCACACTATCAATGCATCAAAAACATGTGGATGCTCCATAATCTTCTAAAAGCAAACCAATTAGCATGATTATCACCCATATAAACACCAAGGTATTCCTCTTTCAGATCATCTTCATTACTATTACCAAAATTTTGCTTGAGAATTGATTCAAGTGTCAAAGTGTACTCAGCAAATCACTTTTATTGTGAATGACTAACTTTGTTCCTTATACAGGTCCTTGACCCACCAGTTTCCACCTTCTTGGCCATTCTTCTTTAGTAGAAGAGTTTCAAAAACATGAATTTATTCTTTTTTTCCCTCTTACATATGGTCTTCGCTTTATTTGGCTTCAAAACCCAATCTTCAATAAATAGAATTTGGATTAAAAGATTAGAGGCAAAGGTTGGGTTTGGACAAAATTTTAAACTTTGTTTTATAAATGGATTAGACTTGAACTTGCATATTTAAAATCAAGCTGACCTTATCTAATCCTATTTTATATTTATACATTAAATATTTTATTTATATTATATAATTTTACATACATTATACTTCTTTCATTCCTTTTTATCTGTTACTCAAGCTAAATGTATAAGGATTTAGCCCTAATTATAGAAAAAAAAGTTATATTTTACTAATTTATCATTCATTAAAAGTCAATTTATATAAGAAATAGTTAAGCATTTATTAAAATGATAAGGATAAAATTAAAAAATAGTGACAAATACATTCTTGATTTTCTAAAATGATAGATAAAAAGAAATGAAAAGAGTATTAACTATTAAGATTAATAATTATATATAATAATTTTTTACTCATATTTTTTATACATTAAATATAATATATATAAATATAAATGTGTCTTATATATTTATAAATTTTAATTATATTATATATTAAAATATTGAAATTGAATGGTTGTGTTTGAATATAAAAAAAATATAACAATAGGGTTCGACTGGGTATGGACTAAAAAAATGCCCCAGTATGAATGTAATCACCGAAGGTTTCAACATTAAAAATAGAGAATTAAACTAAAACAAAAATACTATGAGAAGAGAGATACATATTGTAGCAAAGGAATTCTTATCTTTATTTATCAACATCCTTTACATTTATAATCCTTGGAATAAATAGAAAACTCTAAAACTCTAGCAACTACAAATCTTTGATCAATAGAATCACAAACAGACTATCATTTCCTAAGGAATAGGAACAACTTATTGACCAAGAATATTGATTCAAATATATGAAGCAAATAATAAAAAACACGTATAGTCCTGAAGCAAATATTTAACACTCCTCCTTGCTTTAGGAACTACAAACTCCAATTCTTTGCTTTAAAAACTCGAACTTGCTCACTGAAAGAGGTTTTGTGAATAAGTCTACCAATTGATATTTAGACTTGCAGTAAACTAGAGTAACTTCTCCATTTTGCTGCACCTCTTTAAGAAGTAGAGCTTGATGTTGAAATGCTTAGTGTTTCCATGAAACACTAGATTGTTTGAAAATGCAATTGCTGCCTGATTGTCAACACAAATCTCTATGTTATCCTTCTACTCAATATGTAAATCACACAAAACCTTTTTTAGCCATAAAACTTGATTTACTACTGCTGTTGCTACTATGAATTCCACCTTTGTAGTAGATTGTGCTGCAATATCCTACTTTTTTTAGCACCATGAGAAAGCTCCTGAACCTAGGCTGAAACAATATCTTGAAGTATATTTCATGTCATCAATGAATCTAGCCTAGTTACTATCTGAGAATCCACACAACTTGAAGTTTTGACACTTCTCAAATTTGACACCATAATAAACAGTACCTTTGATATACCTTAATATTCTTTTTGCTGCTTTTAAATGAATTTCACTAGCATAATGCATAAAACGAGATAAAAGACTTACAACAAACAAAATATCTGGCCTTGTTGTAGTGAGATACATTAGGCATTCAATTAGGCTTCTATAATAACCTTCATCAATTTTATTAGCACCATTTTCCTTGCACATCTTCTCCTTTTGATCATTGGTATGCTTATTGCTTTGCACTTCTCTATCTTAAATTTCTTTAGTATTTCTTTTGCGTACTTCTTTTGGTAGATGAACACTTCAGTTTTGCTTTGTTTAATTTCCATTCCAAGAAAATAGGTCATAAGACCAAGATTTGTCATTTCAAAAACCTACTTCATTTCTTGTTTAAACTCTTTAACTAGCCTTATATTATTTCCAGTTACCAAAAGATCATTAACATAGAAGGACACCATGAGAAATTCATTGCCCTTGTGTTTCACATAAAGAGTACACTTAGATAAGTTGTTACAAAGCCTAGGCTTAGCAAATGTTCGTCTATCCTACTATACCAAGCTCTTGGCACTTGTTTTAAGCCATAGAGAGCCTTTTTGAGTATGTAGACTTTATCTTCTTCACCTTGCTTCACAAATCCCTCTGCTTGCTTAACATATATTTCTTCCTATAGTGCACCATTTAAAAAAGCTAATTTGCCATCTAACTAGAAAACTTTCTAGCTTTTTGTGTTGCCATTGCTAGCAACAATCTGATTGTGTCTAATCTAGCAACAGGAGCAAAAGTGTCAAAACAACCAACACTAAAGATTTGTGCATACCCTTTAACTAAAAGCCTGGCCTTGTATTTGTTGATGGTGCTATCTGCATTAAGCGTTGTTCTAAACACCCATTTGACTCCAATGACTTTTCTGTTGTCAGGTCTATCAATCCTCTCCCAAGTTTTATTTTTTGAAATCATTGTCATCTCCTCCTTCATTGCTTTTTTCCAGGGTCTGTTAGAGCTTCTTGATGGTTAGCAAGTTCACATATTACTATATTACATCTTTGATAGATGTCTAGAAGTAGCCTTGTGCCTCTGATTGTAGGATCATATTCCAACTCATTCTACGATTTGTTTATTGTTTGCTCTTTAGGAAAGTTGTCTTTTGAATCTTGTAGGGAATCACTTATTTTTTCTAGATTTTTCCAATCATTGCTTGTTCTTATTGAAGTGTACATCTCTACTGATAGTCATTTTTCCTGTTTGTGGATGATACACTTTGTAGGCTTTTGAAACTAAAGTATAACCCATGAAGATGCTGGAATTACGTTCTTATCAAGTTTGTCATGCTTAACCTGAGGAATATGAGCAAAACACATATAGCCAAACACTTTAAGAAAGCTTAGTGAAGGTTTAAATCCATACCAAGCCTCAAATGGAGTTTTATCTTCTAAAGCCTTGGTTGGAAGTTGATTTTGCAAAAAAATCTACTGTGCTAGCTACTTCTGCCCAAAACTTTTTAGGCAACTCCTTTTTATCCAACATACATCTGGCCATCTCCATTACTAATCAATTTCTCCTTTCACTATCTCCATTTTGTTCCGGGGTGTAAGGAGTTGTAAGTTGATGTACAATGCTAGCTTCTTCATAGAATAAATTAAATTCTGCTGAGGTATACTCCTTTCCATTATCAAACCTTAGAAATCGAACCTTGCAACCACTTTGGTTTTCTACCATTTTCTTGAACTTCCAAAATACTTCAGCTACTTTTGATTTGAATTTCAAGAAAAAAATCCAACATATTCTTATAAAATCATCAATGAAAAGGGTATAATGTAGGCTACCTTGTAATGATGGTGTTCTTTGAGGTCCTGCCACATTTATGTGTATTAGTTGCAGCTTCCAAGAGGCTCTCTAAGTTGATTTAGGAAATGGTAACCTATTTTGTTTACTAAACTGACAAGCATTACAATTTGGAAAATGACCAGTAAACTTTGGCAAACCTCTCGACATGCCCTTTTTCTTCATCTTTAATATTCTTTGAAGATGATAATGGCTAAGTCTCTTGTGCCAAATTTCTATAGTACTAACATCACTGTAATAAGATGTCTGCTCCTACTCCGAAGGATCAAATGAGAAGCTTTTAGCTCTCATTTTAACCCTTAAAATCTCCTAACTAGTAGTATCATAGATAAGATAATGCCAATTTTCAAAGGATACTTTGAATCCTTTTTCTATTAGCTGACCCACACTCAGCTAGTTTTGGTCAATATCAAGTACAAAAAGAACAACTAAAATTGTCTTTGTACCTGAATTTGTTTTAATTATGATGGTTCCTTTTCCTTTTGTAGAAATATAGCCACCATTCCATATTCTGACCTTCATGATTCCAGTGGGAATCCTTGAAGAGAGATTGCCATAAGTCATGTTGTTTTGTACAACCATTGTCAATCATCCAACTTTCTAAAGAGCTCCTAGTTAACACATTGCCACAAAAATCTGGTTTTCTTCATCTTGATCAGCGACTTATGCATTTCCTTCGTGCTTTTGAAAATTGCTATTGCAAATCACGTTTTCATGTCTAAGCTAATTACACTTGTTGCACTTCGTGTCTGGTCTCTTCTAGCATTTGAGTGGTGGATGACTTTTTTTGCCACAATGCTAACAAGGTGGATAGTTTCTCTTTAAGTTTCTACCCTTGCTTTGATTTTAGTTGTTTGCAGTGTTCTTGCTGCTTGATGCCTAATTTTTCTTCTTGTTCTTTCCAACTTCCTTATGCTTAGCTGGTAGGGCTCCTTCAACAATACGATCTTCCCTCATATGCTTCCGTTGCTCTTGTGCTTAATAGTTCTGCCAGGGTGATCTTAGACAAATCCTTTGTGTTTTCCAAGGTGGTTATTGATGCTTCGTATCTTTCAGGCACCATTGTAAGAATTTTTTCTACAATTCTTGAATCAATAAATTTGGTGCCAAGTAACCTTACCTTAAAAGAGGTATGTATCACAACAAAGGAATTCTCATATTAAATTTAGCACCTTCATGCCTCGTATCCTTTCATCTCTAGCATATTCTTCCTTTAGATAATCCCATACTTCTTTTGCTATTTTGAGAGATATGATTCTCATGAAAATGGTTGTTGAAACAATAGTAAATAGACATGTTTTTGCCTTTGACTTTCTGATTTTTCTTTCCTTGTGACTTTTGATCTGAGCCATGGTAAGATTGTTTGACAGTGGACGAACTTCGTAATCCTCTTCCATGGCTTCCCAAAGATCTAAAGCCTCCAAGTAGGTCTCCATTCTCACTACCCAAAGCTGACAGTTTTCTCCATCAAAGGCAGGAGGAGCAATTTGTGAAAAACTAGTTTTAGCTTCCATTTCATAGATCCCATAAGAAGATAGCTCTAATACCAGAATGAAGGTTTTAGAGATAAAAATAGAGAATTAAATTGAAAGAGAAATACTATGAGAAGAGAGATACGTATTACGGCAAAGGAGTTCTTATTTTTTATTTATCAGCATCCTTTATATTTATGATACTTGGAATAAACAAAAAATTCTAAAATTTTAACAACTACAAATCTTTTATCAACAGAATCACAAACAGACTAACTATTTCCTAAAGAATAGGAGCAACTTATTGACCAGGAATATTAATTCAAATATCTGATGCAAATAATAAAAGAATACATGCAGTATTGAAGCAAATAATTAACAATCACTATCGGAATCCCGTTAGTCTAACTTTGCCCACCCCTACATCCAAGCAAGAGCCAAAGCATAAGTTATCGATAAATCATGCTTTGCTCTTCTCGTCAGACTATCCCTTCCTTTCCGATTCATCTGTTTCCTTATTAAATTCTCCCATCCATATTCTTTTTGTTAGTAAACAACTGTATAATCAAACATTTTCGTATTTAAAAAAAGTGAGACTTTGGTGATTACTGCCTAGAGATTATGGAGCTAATTAATGACTTGTTTGTGACTGCGTCTCTGGTGCTGGTTCTTTCCTTCTTTGTTGCCAAACTTGTTTGGATGGCTACGACTAGTAATTGTGGTTCTGAGTCCTCAACAACGAAGATTGGTGAGGAATAGGTATGCTTTGGAGAAAATTTTCAAATTCAGAGCTCTCAGAGCCAAAGCAAATTTGAGGTTCTTTTTCCTGAAGCCGAGGAAAAGGTCTATGAAATTACTATGATTTGAATCGAAAGTAATGGGGGTAACTGAAAACAACCTTGGAGAGATGAAGGTTGAATCCGATGTTGTTGGGTTGCCGGTCAAGACATCAAAGGAGGACATTGTGTCGAAGCTTGTCGAATTGACGCATGAATCAATGGAAGAAAAGACCATTGGTATTTGTGTCTCAAATGAGAAAGCAGAAGAGCAAGTAGTTGGTCAAGCAGCTAATGTCGATGATTCTGTGAAACAGAGGAGCACAAAGACCATTGAAGAAAATGTAGGATCATCAACTGAGAATTCAACTCCAGTTCAATTCGAGGATTTAGAGAGTGACTTAGAGGGAAAGAAATGAAGAGAAGGAAGTGAGATTGGATTTTGAGGAAGATGATTGGGAAGGGATCGAGAGGATCGAGTTGGAAAAGGTTTTCGTATCTACTGTGGAATTTGTTGCTAGTACTAAGGATGAACGTCTGGCAAGTATGGGGAGCGATGTCAAGATGGAGTTATATGGCCTTGACAAGGTTGCCACTGAAGTGCCTTGCCGTGAGTCACAGCTCACAGCTCAGGGCTCTCGTCAACTCTTCTCTTGTCAAGCGGTATCAATCTTTCCTGCATTTTTCTTCGTCTGTCAACAGTTTACGGTTTACATTATGCTTGTTGAATTGCCTAACCCAAATTACCATATTATTCGTCTAGTAGAGCGCCTTGTTTTGCTCCTGCTAAATGTAATATCGAAAGTGTTTTTAGAGAAGATATAAAACCCCGCATACTATGGAATGGCCTAATATAGAATTAGGCACAAGAAAAGTTGAGTTAGGGGCATCAGGAACGTAGTTGGTAAGATATTGTTTTTGTGTAAGTAGGTTAATAAAGTTAATTTTTAATGAATATATTATAAATTATTTGTAATGACTTATCAAAATAGATTTTTTTTATTCAATAAGTTAATTCATCAAACACTTTTTTAATTAACATTTACCTTTAGTTTATTGATCAGGTCAATAAACTATAAGTCAGTGCAACTAATTGATAAATTAGCTATTAGTTAAAAAAAAATTAATAAGTTAACTAATTGTATTTAAAGTATTTAATAAAATTAGTTAATAAACTAATTCATAAACATAAAATAACATATTAATATCAACAGATGTATGAAGTAGATTAATTCATACATATTTTGAAACCAATTATATTTATGTAATCAAGATATTCAAAATATGAATATAATTACTTAAAATTTAATTAATTATATTTTATGATATTATATATTTATTTATTTACTTACTTATTTTTTTTATTTACTTCTATTGAATTAATGGACATAGGTCAAATATGTAATGATATGTAAATGCCTTTTTTTAATCCCCTTTTAATTTTGTAAAAAAAGAATAAGTATTGAAAATAATATAATATTAAAAAATATTAATATATATAGTGTTATGAAAATGTAGATCGATTAATTTTGGTATAATAAATATTAAAAATCATCTTTAAAAAAATGTGATTATAAATAAAGAATGAAAAAAAAAGATTTTTAAAATTAGGACATCAACTGTCAATTAATTAAAAAAAAAAAGAGAGGTAAATTTTAAAGAAAATATTGAAAGTTCCTAACTTATAAACTACTTGAAGTAACTTATTAGAACCAAGTTTATTTTTTTTAAAAAAATAGTTCATAAAAAACCTCTAAAATATAAAAAAGAACTTATTAACCTAGTCAATAAACCTAATCAATAAACTATAAACTAGCATAGCTTATTAAATGCCCAATGATCCACACACTCTTTGATCCCAATAAAATAGCCCATATGTTGTAATTAGTATGTCAAACTTCTCAGGATGTAATATACACAAAACTGGGCAGCTGATAGAACAGATACATAAAATAAAATGCAAGACCAAGTCTAGCTTGTATACACTAGAAAGTTTTGAAGAAAAAAGTGTCAAACTGGATAGAAAGTGTAAACAACATATACATGTTACATAGTATTGCTTGATTGCTAATTATAATAGTAGGGTTATCAACAATACTAAATTGCTTTGTGTAAGGAATGCTTGGCTAAAATTTGGGAACGTGAATCCAGAGGTTGCTATGGAGCAATATATTATCATTCTTTTGGATAATTGTCCTAGATAGATAGATGATAATTCTATTGTGAGTTTGTGATTTTAAAGCTTATCTTCTCTATTATCTTCAGTGACATATGTAGTGGGGAATCTGATATAAACTTTACAGGGAAAGAGGGAACAAGAATCCATTAATAAGCCAAGTTCTGATGCTCCTGATTTAAACTCTCAACAAAAAATTCTCATAACTAAAAGGTATTCTAGAGCAGCTATTGAATCCCCTGTTCTAATTAACTTTCTCATCATGATCATTAAATTTATTTTGTGTCTTGTTTTATGGTATATTTGATTTTATGGTGACTAATTCTCCTCTACAGTGAACTTGAATAACAATCTCATGCTTAGTTTTATTGAAAAGAATATAAATTAGATTTAAAAAAATGGTAAATGCCAAAATCTTAAATTGTGAAAATTAAAACCTTAACCATAATGATATAAGGCTGGAGTTTAAGATAAGCCTTGAGCCTTTATTTTTGGAATGTAGTAGATACAACTTAATGAAGATAAGGTTGATCTATTAGGATAAACCTTAAGCCTTTATTTTTGGAATGCAATAAATAAAACTTAATGAAGATAATGCTAATTTGTTGAGATAAAATTGAAGATGTCATTCTTATCTTATTCATCTGGTTTTGCCTATAAATATAGTTTGTTTTAGTTTTTGAAATGAAATCAAAAAGTGAAGAGGAGAAATAAGCTAGCAAGCTTGTGAGTTAGATAGAGTGCAATGTTTCTTTGTATATTGAGTTAAAGTTTTCGTTAAAGAATTTCTCTTTTCTCATATTCTTCTTTTAGTTTATTCTTTTGGTTTTTAGTTCCAACATATTGTATCAGAGCCATGTTGTGAAATTGGGTCAAATTCGATCCAACTGCAGCTTCTTAAATTGAATGGCAAAAACTATGACAACTAGAGTGTCTAGTTGAGAGTATTCTTCAAATCCCAAGATTTGTGAAATTTGGTAGAG
>JANHAO010019258.1:0-13290 GCA_026873985.1 Saraca asoca
CTTGTTAGCTGATTGGGAGAAGTGAAATTACTAGCAATATCTCTTGGCCCTAAAAAGCATTAAAACAATTGCCAAGCTGTTAATTCATTTATTTCATGAAAATTTAAAAAAAAAATGATGACAGTAAAATTCAACCGCCAAATTTGAAGAGAGGCTTTTTGTAATTTTCCTTGCATTTTATACAATATTATGAAATTATATACTTCTAGAAACAGTATACATAGATGTATTAAAAAAAACAATATTTAAATTGGACGCTTAAAACATGGATAACATGAAAAAAAAAAAACGTTCACATACTTCATCTATCAAAGCAACCACTCTCTCTCTCTCTCCTCCGATTATTTTATCTTTGTCAAGACATGAGCTCTTAAAAACAAAACAAGAACCAATCTCGTTTTCCAGTTTCAGCTTACTACAGCTTTAAGGCCTTAATAGAGAGCATATCTGCAATTCTTCTTCAGTTCTCGCCATAAGATGCGCATCCCTTCTTCACTTCACTGTACTTGTTGTTGTTGTCTTCATTTCTTTCTCTCCTTTAGCTCAGCTCAATGCTAGGCTAGTTTTTTTTTTTTTTTGGTGGGTGGGTTTGTCCATATGGATCTCAGGGCGGTGGGTTTCGATGGGTTGGTGGGTTCAGACACTGGCGGTGGGTTTGGATGGGTTGGTGGGTTCAGACACTGGCGGTGGTGGGTTAGGTTCTTCAGATCCGAACGTGGGTTCAGGCACAACTGAGGTTGGGTTTCAATGAAAATGGCAGTGCACTGTGCATTTTCCTCGCATTTTCTGCTCGGAAAAAAAAAAAGCCATGGGCCCCACATCAAGTTTTCCGTGCGTTTTCCTTTCCGTCCGTTTTCCACACAGCAACCAATCATGGGAATTTTGCTTTTCATGCTTATTTTCTGCGCTCCTTTTCCTTTCCGTGCGTTTTCTGCGCTTCCAATCAGGGCGTGAGGCATGGATTAGGGATTAGAGTGTGGTGACTTAAAAACTTATTATACACACTCAAAACTATACAATGATATATATATTAACAAAATGGAGTTATCTCTCTCTTTATTTAAAAAATTCTTTCTTGATATATATTAGAGGCTACTTATATGAGGTGTTCTTTAAAACTTGATATGCATGGAAGCTTTAACTACAAGCTCAAGTTTTCCTACAAACATATTTTGCATTGGATTTCATTGTATGGGGGATTGAAATCTATTTTATCCCATTATCTATTCAAGTTTGGCTTGAATTTATTGGTAGGTTGGTAGAATATTGTTAAGACTGACAAAGATAAAGTTGAAAGCTTATAGCTAAAGTGAGCCTAAGTTGAATTCATAGAGACTGGTGATTAATTTTTATGTGTTTGTAGTGCAAAATAGAGTTGGATATCTAATTACAATAGGAATTAAAATAAATAGATTAAATGCATATAAAATAGAATTAGAAATGAAGGGAAACCAAATGGAGAAAAGCTTAATCCAAGGGACTTTTACAACTAATTCTATGACTGATCCTTGACACTATTGTTTCATTCCCTCTTTGACCACTTAGCCAGGAAACTAATTAAGTCCAACACCTAATTAATTTTGGTTAATTTCAATCCATGAAAATACACTACATAAGCTTGTTTATCATCAAATCTCCACTACTCAAATCACAAATATGGCATAAATCAAAAGGTCTTCACAATAGTTGTAATGTGGACAAAGGAAAATAGGAAGAAAGGAATGATATGGATATGAAAATTCAAAACCAAGGAGACTAATAGAGCACTATGACATAGATCCAAACAAGCAAAGGAGTAATTAAAACTAAAATCTACATCACAAATTTTCACATTTATCACTTATCTTTTTCTCTTTCCTTTTCTTCACTTTTTCACTTTCTTTTATTTTGAGCTCTTTCTTTTTGGAAATTTTTTTCTTTCAAATTCGATTATTTTCTTATTTTCTTTCTCTTGAATTGGATTGAGCTTTGTTTCATCTTCTTTTTTTTTTTTTTTCATTTTTCCTTTTCTTTTCTTGACCACTGAAATGAATCACAATTGCCTTTTCACCATACATTTAGCACATGCCCACACTTGTTCAAAAATCTATCCCTCTAATGAATTAAATGCTTTACTAATCTCTAAGGTTAGGAAAAGGTAAAAACATTCAAGGCTTGGCTTTCTAATGGGGACACATAACAAGAAAAAAGGGCTCAATAATGATATATTGCAAGCTAGGCTAAAAGGGCAAAAGTAGCTCAATCAAATAATGCCTTAATTATTTTTATGAATGGATATGCCAATGTAATATCAAAAAGATTTAAAGCAAGTTCAAGAACAACAATTTCATGAAAGAAAATCACACCCAAGAAAGAAGAGAAACTTAATAAAAAAAATAAAAAATGACTCAAAATATCATAGGTTATATGTCTACCAAAGATCAATTCATAACACTTCAAATTCATCATAATACTAATCAAATTCAAGAATCAGGAGGCAAGAAAATTTATCCAATCATGCTATGCAATCATCAAAATCAATATCAACCTATTCAAGGCCTTAACAAACTCATCTCAATGAAAAATACCTAAAACATGGGAAAACAAAAAAAATTTTCACATGATTAAAACAAAACAAAGACAAAATGCAAAACAAAGCAATCTTAAAATCTTTCTCCACACTTAAATTTTACATTGTCCTCAATGCAAGCACAAAATCATCAACAAATCATAGACATATAAAATAAAAGAGGTAGGGAAAGAGAACAAAAAGCTTAAGTTACCTCCTAAGAAGTACAATTGTTTCATATCATTGGTTCAATGACCCATTTTACTTTTATCTACTAGCATCATCTATAAAATTTGGCTCTTCTAGCTCCACTTCCTCTCCTGCATGCACTTGGAAGCCTTCAAAAAATGACTTGAGCCTATGCCTATTGACCTTGAACACCTTGCCAACTACTAAACTTTTGATCTCAACTACACCATAAGAAAACACATTAGTAACAACAAAAGATCCAATCCAATGGGAAGGCAACTTGCCAGACCTCAATTGGAGTCTTGAATTCTAAAGTAAAACTTTATGCCCACCTAGGAATCATTTCCTAGCAATCTTCGTATCATGGAATGCCTTGGTCTTTTCTTTGTAGATGTATGAATTCTTATTAGCTTTAGGTCAAATTTGCTCCAATTCTTGCAATTGTAGCTTTCTTTGCTCACTAGCTTCATCCATCCCCATGTTGCAACTCTTCACTGCCCAAAAAGCCCTATGTTATATCTCCATAGGAAGGTGACATGCTTTGCCAAAAACTAGATTGTAAGGAGACACCTAATCTCAGGCTCCAATCTTTTCAGCTTGGCTTCATTGTTTTCTTTAAGATGGACTTGATTTCTCTGTTGGATATTTCAACTTGGCCATTTGTTTTAGGTGATAAGGCGTAGAAGTCTTGTGGAAGACTCTATATTTACTCAACAATGCCTCGACTATTCTATTGCAGAAATGAGTCCCTTGATCACTCACCAAAGTTTTTGAAATTCCAAACTTGCTGAAAATGTTAGACTTAATAAAATCTATAACAACCTTGGAATCATTAGTCTTAGTGGCTTTTGTTTCTACCCATTTTGAAACATAATCCATAGCAAGCAAAATATTTAGGAAACCACAAGATGAAGGGAATGGTCTCATGAAATCAATGCCCCAAGCATAAAAAATCTCATTCACAAGAATAGGGATTTGCATCATTTCATTTCTATGGGGTCAAACTACCTATTCTTTGACATTGCTTACAACATTTGCAAAACACATTTGCATCATAAAACAAAGTACGCCAATAAAAACCACATTCTAATACTTTCCTAGCTATTCTTTAAGGTTCAAAATGCCTACAACAAGCATAAGCATGGTAAAAGGAAAGAATAGACTGAAACTTAGAATCAGGCACATATATCCTAATAATCTAATTAGAAAAATATCTCCATAAGCAAGGATCATCCCACACAAAATGCTTAGCATAATTTTTTAGCTTCTCTTTCTTATCTCTACTCAAATCAATAAATAAAGTCCTAGTAACTAAATAAGTCACCAAATCAGCGTACCAAGGAGCATTACCTTGCAACTTGGAAAGCTACTCACTAGGGAAAGAATCATGCAATGGAAATGGATCCTCCTTTCTTATTAACCCACTCAAGTGATCTGTCACAAGGTTTTTAGCTTTTCTCTTCTCCTTAATCTGAAGATCAAACTCTTGTAGCAATATAATCCATCTAATTAGTCTTAGCTTTGCACCTTTCTTGGAGAGCAAATATTTCAAAGTTGCATGGTCAGAAAATACAACAACCTTATATCCAAGCAAATAAGAATGAAATCTGTTTAAGGCAAACACTACAACTAAAAGCTCTTTTTTTGTTGTGGAGTAATTGCAGTAGGTTGGATCAAAAGTCTTAGAAGCATAAAGAATCCCATGAGCTTGCTTGCCAACCTGCTGCACCAAAATTGCTCCCAAGGCATAATTGCTTGTATCACACATGATCTCAAAAAGTAGCTCCCAATTGAGAAGCTAAATGATGGGTGCAGATGTTAATGTAGCCTTTAACTTATCAAAAGCCTCTTTACATGCTTGACTAAAATCAAATGAACCTCTTCTTACAATAATTTGAACAAAGGTAATGCTACCTTGGAGAAATCCTTAATAAACCTACAATAAAAACCTATATCGCCATGAAAGGAATGCACTTTCTACACATGTGGTGTAAGGTAAGCTCAAGATCAAATCACCTTTTGCCTTTTCAACCTTAATACCTCTATTTGACACACATGTCCTAAAACTATCCTTTGCTTAACCATAGAATGACATTTCTCAAAATTTAGCACATGGTTAAGTTATTTAAGCATGCATCAAATGAATCACCATAAATAATAAAATTATCTATGAAATCCTTTATGCAGTGTTCTAAAAAAATCTAAAAAATGCTTACCATGCACCATTGAAATATGATAGGTGCATTACAAAGTCTAGAAAGCATCCTTCTATTTGTGAATGTTCCAAAGTAGGTGTAGTTAATCTTCTCTTGGTCATCTAGTGCAATCACAATTTAAAAGTATCTTGTGTACCCATCTAAGAAGCAATGATGAGATTTGCTAACCAACCACTCAAGCATTTGATCAATAAAGGTTAAAGGGCAGTGATCTTCTCTGGTTGATGTATTCAACTTGTGGTAATCAATGCACACATGCTAACCATTCTGAATTTTGGTTGGGACAAGGTCATCATCTTGGTCTTTCACCACAGTGATCCCTAATTTCTTTAGTACTACTTGAATAGGGCTGACCCATTTGCTATCTAAAATTCAGTAAATAATTCTAGCATCTAAAAGTTTCAAGATCTCTTTCTTGACCACATCCATTATAAGGGGGTTCAATCTTCTTTGAGGCTCTCTAGTTGGCTTGGAATCCACTTCTTGTAGAATTCTATGCATGTTATGAAAGGGTTGATGTCTTTAATGTCTACTATGGTCCAACCTATTGCTAACTTGTGATCTTTAAGCACTCTGATCAATTTTTCCTACTTGTTCTATGATCAAATACTTAGCTATGATAACTGGAATTGCTGACCCCTCTCCCAAGTATACAGACTTCAGGTAGTATGGCAATGGTTTTAATTCTAAAACTAGTGCTTAGACCACTAAAAGGAGTAACTTAGTTGTGGGAGAAGGTAAGGATACAACTTAACCAATTTAGATTTCATCTTTAACTACAACTCTAGAATTTCTACTTCTAATTCATCAAGGTTATTCAATTCCAGTACATCTTGCATTAAGGGATCAAACACATAAATAGCAAATTAGAAACAATCATCATTAGCAGTAGGATATTTTATTGAATAAAAAATAATGAATTTTAGGATATCACATCAAATTCCATGGTTTAAGTACCAGCATACACATCTATTTTTGCTCTTCTAGTTTTTATAAAAGGTTTCCCTCAAATGATAGGAGCTGAGTTTCTGGTTGAGGGATTACCAGCCATATTCAACATGTAAAAATCTATTAGAAAATGAAGCCATTCGCCCTTACCAAAACATCCTTAACAACTCCTTTAGGGTAAGCATTAGACCTATATGCTAATTGAATTATCACACTAATTTCTTTTAATGGTCCTAAATTTAGAGATGCATAAATAGAAAGAGGCATGACATTAATGAATGCACCTAAATCTAGCATGGCATGTTCAAATTTAGTCTCACTAAAGACACATGGAATGGTAAAGGTACATAAATACTTGCATTTTTGGGGTATTTTTCTTTGAATGATAGTAGAAATAGTCTCCTCTTCGCTTATTTATTCATTACAACTTAGTTTTTTTTGGTGGTGCACAATTCATTGAGGAATTAGGCATACCTTTGGATTTAGTTGATCACATCAAGTAGTAGTATACTGTTGACAGTGAATTTTGGTTTTGGGCCAAACTCCAGTTAACAAAGGATTCTTTTTGGATCTCAAACTATAATTTGGTTCCAAATATAGTAAATGAATGTAAAAGGCAAGAAGAAGAGGAAGAGCAGTAAGGAACACAGAGCTTTTAACGTGGTTTGGCCAAATCCAGATAGTGCCAGACCCTACGTCCATGGTAATGTATTGATCTGGAAGATTTTTATAGAGTTTTAGTATAGTGGTCTCTCTTCCTCTCATGTTCATCTCCTTCCTTCTATTTATAGAGAAGAAGAGGTTACAATTGTAATTTTACATGCCATAAATCTATTACATCAAACATTTAATGTGTCTACTAGGCATGACATGTGCTTGTCTCCTACTTAATGAGCTTTCAGGTTAACAGTCGCACCTCGCAAACTAGATCCTTCATCCTAGGGGAGCTGTTGTCACCGTGGTAGTGAGGTCGAGCCTATTCTCGTTGGAATGAGCTAGCGTAGAGGAGGTTGCTAGCAGGGTGACCTGGAACTTAACATTCTGAATGTCCTATCGAGCTGAGGTCTTATAGCACTTGGGTCATTTACGAGCCCATTAAGAGGGTTCTAGATTTCACCCATAACATAAGTGCCCCAACTCTTAGCTCGCTTCGCGGGCTGGCAGTTGAAATCTATCAGAGGTTGTTCACTCGTAGAATTTAGTTCAATCAAAGTCTTTATCGAATCTATCATTTCATTTGTTCCAGGCCATACCTCCTGCAATATGTGCCTTACGATTATTGGTGAGTCAGCCTTGTTCTTTTCTGAGGCAATAAATGAAAGTGGTTGGGAGATTCATCTGATGAGTTTGGACTTGATTCTATTTAAGGCTAAAGAAGCCTCTTTTTCTTCTTCATCGAGCAAAGCATGGATATCCAAATAAGCCTCCCTTAATTATGACATTCTACCTTTCCATTGTGGTGTGTATGGCCTGCTACATAAGAAGCTTCGAAGACACAACTTCTCCAGTAATGTGGAGGGATCTCATAAAGATCTTGGATTATTTTCTCACAGCTTTGTCGTGGGACTTTACCCCATTGACCAAGCTCCTACCGCTTCTTGAGTTGCTCTCTTTGTGAATCAAGATAGGAGCCATGGGTCAAGGAAGATCAAGGAGTAATTATGCTCATCACCTTTCCGGTTGATGGGAGTCTTCCCCATGAGGGTTTTCATTCTCTGCATCTTTCTTGCTAGCTTATATTTTGAGTTTTTTCAATTTGTATTTTGAGTTTTTTGATGTAATTTTACCTTGTTGAGGCTCTTTTAATGAATAAAACCTTTCTTTCTGGTTTTTATGCACTGCTTTTAACTTTCTGTACCGCACAGATAATAATGCAAACTCTTATGGTTTGCGATAAGATACTTAAATAGCCAATCGACCAAACTCCCTTATAAGCAATAGGCATGAGCGAAACATCTCACAAATAAATATTATATGAGTAAATCGCATAAGAACTGTATCTAATAGAAAGTCGCATGAGGGTTGTGAACATTAGGTCGCATGTGAGCTACGAATCACAGTGATTTTGTTGCCTTAGGAAAACAATGAGGTCAATTTTTACTCTTCAGTGAGCACACAGTTGTGTTGGCATTGAGTGTTTAAGAGCGCCTCCGTGCCTCAACGAGCATGTAGCTACACTGGCATTGTGAGTCTATTTTCATTGTCTCCACGCCTTAGTGAGCTCGCAGCTCAACTGGTTAAGTGAGTTTGTTTTGAGTGTCTCCATGCCTCAGCGAGCCCACAACTCAACTAGTTAAGTGAGTTTATTTTAAGCATCTCCACACCTCAGTGAGCTTGCAGCTCAACTAGTTAAGTGAGTTTATTTTAAGCATCCCCACGCCTTAACTGGACTAAATGTCACAATTGGATAATGAGTATATTTGGAGTGTCTCCACACCTCAGTGAGCCCATAGCTTAATTGGTTATTGTTCGAGGATGAGCCCCGGTGCCTTAACTCAAAAGTTAGCAATTTCATTAATTCATCTCCGGAATGAGCTCCAGGTGGCCTTAACTCAAAGGCTGGCAAATTTGTTAAGTCGAATGAGAGCTATGAAGACCGCAAATGCTTGATATCAAAGAGTAAACTGAGAGCATGCATGAAAGAGTTTGCAAGAGAGCTAAGCCAATCGACAAACAATGCTTCTTTTAATAGGGACAGAAGAAAATATTTACATTAATTCTTGAATTTAAGATACAATATCAATGTATAATTCTAACTGAGCCCCTGGTTCTTGGCCAGCATCTCACTGGGGATGCCAAGATCGCTGGCCCCATAGGTCATACAACATATTCTCTTAGTCATCCTCTCCTAATCAGGTCTTCAATCGTGTCTCTAAGGGCCCAGCAATTTGAGGTTCCATGGTCAGCTTCATTATGATAAGCATAAAATTCTTCTTGGTTCCTCCGTCCATAAGGGATCCTAGAGGGTGTAAGCATCTTGAAGTCCTCTCTGTCCCTTTCTATTATGAAGATCCTATCCTGAGAGTCTGATAAGATGTTGTATTACTCATGGCGATCTAAATGTTGAGGTCACTCAGCTTTAGGCCTTTTGGACTTAGTCACGGTTCACTCAGCAAAGTGATTACCTTGGTCCACATTGCCCCTCTTCTTGCTATGGGAGGAGCCAGGTTTCTCATCCTTCCTGTCAGACTTTCCCGAGCCAAAAGTCTCTTTCTATTTGATCTTTTTAGTAGCTCATTTATAAAACTTGGTAAGATCCTTCACTAAGGACTTGTACAGGCTTTTATACAATTTTCTATCTTTGTAGAGTCCTACAAAGATCGTTGCCAATATGGTTTCTTCATATGGACTCTCCACTGAGTTGGCTTCTAGCCTGAACTTGGCAATGTAATCTTTCAGCAACTCATGCTTGCACTGGAAGATTATAGCAAGATGACAGGGGGCACAAGTTATCTTTTCAATGCTTGGTACTAGCTAATGAACTTTTGTTGACACTCTTCCTAACTATAAATCGAGCAAGCTGGGAGGCTTCTAAACTAAGCTCAAGGTACATCTCCTAACGTGGTTAGGAAACCTTGACATTTGACCAAAGGATCAATTGTTTATAAGTCCATCTGAATGTTGAATGCATCTAGATGATCATATGGATCAGAGTCCTCATTGTACAACAGAATTATGGGGACCTTAAGTTTGAGGGGGAGGGTCTGAGCCTCAATTTCCTTGAAGAATGGTGACCTTTCTTTGTAGCGAGCTTGGTCATTTGGAGCTCGAAGGCATTCCTCTAGCTGGATCATTTTTTGGAATAACTTTTCAACCAATGGGTCTTGCGCCTTAGATTGTTGGCTGGAAGATTGCTGGAATCTTTTGTCCTTATGGTAACGAGAGTTGTGACCTGGAGTTTACTCTTACGAGCGACAAGCTAGATAATTTTCCTAATTGGCATTGCCTGAACATCCAACTTGTTGTTACTAGTGAACATTCATGGGTGTTGCGGTCTCTGCCTATCTTAGCACACCTTGCACTGGCGTCGTGATTGCTCTAGTCAGCTCTCCTATCATAGTTTCTAATTTTTCTTTGTGTTGAAGCCAAGTCTACACTCCATCAGTGTCATTGACAATGATAATGGGTTGAATAGAGCAGGTTAGGGGCAAGCTAGTGGTAGCACCAATAACGGGAGCAGTGGAGGAGTCTGTTATAGACACATGACCTTTTGGAGGAATAAGCAATACGTTTGAAGCTTTGATGGCTCTTCCCTTGGCCATTACAGTAGAAAATAAACCAGAGAACATATAAGCTCCCTACAGATGGCGCCAAAATGTTGATAATGGATTTTGGTTCTGGGCCAAACTCCAGTCAATGGAGGATTCTTTTTGGATCTCAAACTATAATCTGATTCCAAATACAGTAAATGAATGTAGAAGGTAAGAAGAAGAGGAAGAATAGTAAGGAACATAGAGCTTTTAGCATGGTTCAGCTAAATCTGGACAGTGTTGGACCTTACGTCCACGGTAATGTATTGATCTAAAAATATTTTTACAAAGTTTTAGTATGGTGGTCTCTCCTCCTCTCATGTTCATCTCTTTCCTTCTATTTATAGAGGAGAGGAGGTTACAATTGTAATTTTACATGCCATAAATCTATTACATCAACCATTTAATGTATAAGATAGAAAGGATTGACTAAAATCCTACAAATTAGCTTCTGCAGATTGCCTTCTGCAAATGAGCCCCATGTGTCTACTGGGCATGACATGTGCTTGTCTCCTGCTTAACGAGCTCTTAGGTTGATGGTCACACCTCGCAAACTAGATCATTCATCTTGGGGGAGCTACTATCTCTGTGGTAGTGAGGTTGAGCCCATTATTGTTGGAGTGAGCTCGCGTAGAGGAGGTCGCTAGCGGTGCGAGCTAGAACTTAGCTTTCTAAGCATCCTAGCGAGCTGAGGTCTTGCAGCACTTGGGCCATTTGCTAGCCCATTAAGGGGGTTCTAGATTTCACCCATAACAAATACTCACTTCTACCCTTGTGAAAGTTTCCAAGATGCCTTGGTCCTGGTTTTCTTTTTTATGCTTTGCCAGACTATTAGGAAAGGGAGAGGGTGGACAGACTGGTTGAGAACTACCTACTTGTTCGAAAGTCTCTACCACTTTTTGCTCTATAACTAGCTACTTATCTCTAGCCTTTACTTCCTTTCCACTCTTCAACAATATTGCTCAATATTGCACTTGCATTTTTCCTAAGTGTTCATTATTGTTTGGGAGGGTAATCTGCCTATAGCCTAATTTTCCAAGCTATTTATTCTGGTTTCTACTGTCTAAAGTCTAGTGTTGATAGTGTTAATGTCATGCTTTTTTTGCTAGGTGTCTCCTTTGATTTTTTGCTAGAATAGTAGGTTATTCTATGCCATTATTTTGATCAGATCTTTTAAGGCTTTGGTTGAAGAGAAATTTTGGCTTTATTATGCATGGTCTGGTTTTGATGTTGCATCTAATATGGAGGATGCTGATAGGAACTTTGTTGTCTAACATGATTGTCATATCTCAAGTTAGGATAATCTCTCCAACTAGGGTTATATGTGTTAAAGTAAGAGTTGTATGCCTATTGGGTATGAGTTAAGAATCTTTTGTTTTTGTTTGGAAATCTCTCCATGGCCTAGACTTGTTAGAAGGGTCAATCTCTTGGAAAAGGTAGGACATGTCTCGATGTTATGTCTAGGGACTAAGTAGATGCCACACAATTGGTGCCTACTCTCCCATCTCAAATTTTGTAAGGTTCTTTCAATTTTTGGATCATATAGTAGATTAGAATAATGAGAGGATCGACTCATGCACAAAAAGACTTAGCAGGAAATCAAAAACCAAAAGAAATGTAATAGAAAAAAGAAATAGCAAAATAATTCAAAAAATGCTAAAAAAAAATTAAAAATGTAGTTAATGATGGAATTTGGAAAAAATGTTTTAGGGTTTGTGGCAAAACTATGAATCTTGCTCAAAAGGCTGAAAACAAGTGCCCTACCAAATTTGAGCTTATAATTCCATAACAAATTTTTCCACTCAACCTTGTCAGAAAAACCAAAAAACTAGGGGAATTATGCAAAAGTATGGTGAAAATAGGGGGTTAAAGGCTGAAATTAAGGCCTAATAGCAATGTTGATATCCTAATACTATATACAATTGAAAACACAAAGAAATCAATTAGCCAATCCCCTACAGTGGCACCAAAATTTGATTTTTGTCAAGGCTAGCGAAGATAAGATTGAACTACCTAGACTTATAACTTGGGTGAGTCCAAGTTGAATCCATAAAGATTGGTGATTAATGTTTATGTGTTTGTAGTGTAAAATGGGAGGGATTGGATATCTAATTACTATAAGAATTAAAACAAATAGCTTGATTGCATAGAAAATAGAATAAGAAATAAAAGGAAATCAAATAGAAAAAAGCTCAATCCAAGGGGCTTTTGCAAACAATCTTGTGACTAATCCTTAATACTATTGTTTCATTCCCTCTTTAATCACTTAGCTAAGAAACTAATTAAGCTTAACGCCTAACTAATTCTTATTAAATTATTTCTGAATTGGCCAAGCAAGCCAAATACTCAATTGACCCTTATTGCTAAATCAGCTAAACCTCAACACCTTAACTAATTTACCAATAGCATTAAATCTAAAAACACCAATTCTAATTAATTAAATTACCTCAGCAATAACTCAACTAATTACCCCTAATTCTATAGGAAAATTGACTTACCACAGTAGCAAATCAAAGTCTTATTACTACTCTAACCAAATAGCTAAAAATAACAACAAATTACATATGAAAATTTAGCTACCAATAAATCACAATGAGTAATTAATTAATGGGCTGTATTAACTAATCATCAAAAGAAATTATAAACATTAAAATAGAGAATCAAATTGGTAATAAATTAGAATTAAAAGCAAATCTCACAATTAACAAAAGAATTAGTGCAAAAATTCCCTTAGATTGAAATGGAGGTTTAACTGCATATTAATGTAAAATTAAAAAAAAATAAAAGGAAAGAAGAAACCTAATTGGGGCTGGATTCATGCCCTAATAGAGTTTCTCTCCTTCTCCAAATTAGTGATAACATAAGAATGAATCTAAAAGTTATTACAATTATGGAGCAACTAAGTATTTATAGGCTCAATACACTGCCTCTTGATTAGGCTGCTAATTAAGGTTGGAAGGAGGCTTAATTGGACATAGATCCCTTCATATGAAATGTATCTTTATCTTTCAAGAGCCCAATGGCCTTGACCTTGCATAAAAACTCAATTCTTAGTGTTAGTCTTAAAGGAGATTGTTAACCCTAAACGAGTTTTACATCACTACTTATTAGTTTTGGATGTTGAAAAATAACTGAAAAG
>JANHAO010019259.1:0-13286 GCA_026873985.1 Saraca asoca
GCCCATACAATAAGAACCATTTTATGATGTATTTTTGGAAAATTAATGAAAAGTACTCTGACTTTCTATTTTGATTCTTGAGTAAAATTCTCAAAAAAAAATATCGTGACAAAAACAAGTCATCCTTGATGCTAGTAGGATTAGCCACTTATAAGGCCACATAAATGTCTAAGGCATAACTCTCATGTGACCCTACACCATTGCCAGCTTTCGAGATGAGGCCCCCAGGAGCTCATTCCAGAGATGAATTGATGAATTGCTAGCTTCTGAGCTGAGACCCCACGGAGCTCATTCTAGAGATGAATTGGTGAATTACCAGCTTTCAAGTTAAAGCACTGGGGTTCATCCCAGAACAATTGCCAACTTTCGAGCTGAGGTGCCAAGGCTCATCCTTGAATAATTGCCAGCTTTCAAGCTGAGGCGCCGGGGCTCATCCCAAAACAATGGCTAGCTTTCGAGCTGAGGTGCTAGGGCCTATCCCGAAACAATTGCCAGCTTTTAAGTTAAGGTGCCAAGACTCATCCTGGAACAATTGCCAACTTTTGAGCTAAGGCACTGGGGCTCATCCTAGAAACTCACTATCCAACAACGACCCTCAGGCCAATTGAGGCGTGGAGACACTTAAAATAAACTCATTCTTTATGTAACCAAATTATTATAGCTTGTGAAGTGCAACTCTCATGCGGTTAAATGTTCACAACTCTCATGCAATTATGTGTTCGTAGCTCTCATGCAACTTTCTGGCTTATCCCAGAATAATTGTTAGCTTTCGAGCTAAGGCACCGGGGCTCATCCTGGAAACTCACTATCCAACTATGACCCTCGGTCTAGTTGAGGCATGGAGATGCTTAAAGTAAACTCATTCTTTATGTAACCAAATTATTATAGCTCACGAAGTGCAGCTTTCATGCGGTTAAATGTTCGTAAATCTCATGTGATTATGTGTTCATGGCTCTCATGCAACTTTTTGCTAAGCACAGTTCTTGTGCGATTTATTCATATATTAATTATTTGCAAGATGTTTTGTTTAAGCTTATTGCTTGGTCGATTGGCTATCTATATGTTTCATTTTACTATTGCAATGAGTTTGTGTTCTTGTTTGTGATATGCAGAAGAATTAGTGTAACAGAATCATGAAGAAAATTCATTCACTAAAAAGACTCAACAAAATACATTACATCAGAAAAGGGTAAAATACAAGTTAATCTAGCCTATTTTCTAGAAGAAAGATTGGCGACCGACAGAACAGCCCCAATCTGTAAAAGGGATAGTGAATGCATTTGATTTCAACTCTTTCCCTTGTCGCCCTCCTTGGTTCAGAACTCCTTTCCAACTCCCTGCTCAACTCAGTAGATTTAGGAAAAACAAGATGAAGCAACTGGAAAGGCTAAACCCCCTAGCATTATCGAGAGGAAATAATCCAAGATCTGTGAAAGATCCCCTAACATTCTCAAGAAAAAATTACTTGAAAAGCTTCTTATGCAGCAGACTATACACACCTTACTGGAAAGATAGAACACTGGAGGTGTGGGGGGCTCATCTAAGGTTCCCATCAGATTTCTCTAAAGAGAGAAGAAGGCTTCTACTGTCTTAAATAGAGTCAGCTTAGTCTCACTAAGGGGTCCGAAAGAACTCCCAACCACCTTCATTAATTGCCTCAGCAAAAAATAAGGCAAACGCATCCGTGGTTATGAGACACATGTAATGGAAGGAACAGTCTAGGACAAATGAAATGGCATGCCCAATGAAGACTTTGACTGCATGGTGTTTAGCGAAGGGATAATTTTGACAAAATTCAACTCCCAATTTGCAAAGCGAGCTGAGAGTTGGCGGCTTATGTTATAGGCGAAATCTGGGATTTCCTAAATAGGCTGACAGAAGGCCTAAGTAGCAGCGAAATCCTAGATCATTAAAGTGCTAGGCATGCTAAGTCCTGGTTCATTCACTCAATAGCTGTCCTTGCACAAGCTCGCTTTAGTAAGGACTAGCTCGACCCCACTATCTAAGGAAATGATGACAACCCCAAGTCAAAGACCCTAGTTCACGAAGTGCGGCCTTTGGCAAGAAGCACGTTGGGTAGGAGACAAACATACATCACACCTAGCAGATAAGGGTCCCACCCACAGAAAGTAATCTGCAGGAGCTAAAATGAAGGATATGTTTTATCTTGTACATACACTACATGATGTAATATATTTATAACTTGTAAAATTACTAGTGTAGCCTCTTCCTCTCTATAAATAGGAGGAAGGAGCACTCTATAAGCAGGAAGGGTGGAAAACCATACTGAAACTTTGTAGAAATTCTTCCATATCAATACACTATCATGGAGTTAGGGTCCAATACTATTCGAATTTGGCCGAACCATGTTAAAAGCTCTATTTCCTGTTGTTTCGCTTCCTTTTTTGGTCTTCTATCTGATATTTACTATATTAATAACCAGATTGCAGTTTGAGTTCCAAAAGAACCTCTTCTATTGACTGGATTCTGGTAGAATCAAAATCCACCGTTAACAAATACGAAATCTTACATAACTAAAAAAAATATTAATTATGAAAAGTTGTCAGTGGATTAAAAACAGAACTTTTTATTCTTCAAATTCCAAATTACATTTTTTTTCATCAAACTAGGTACACAATTTCTCCCTTTTTGCGCTCAATTCTTAGAACTCGTTTATTACTATGGTTAACAAGGCGGCAATGTATTGTGCTCGCGATAAAAAAGTTTCGATAAAGATATCACAAACTAAGGTTATCCCAGGATGATATTTTTGGGATTGTAGAAAACTTGTAATTTGTGTTTTCCTTTTTTTTTTTTTAATGATGGACCCATGTTATTAGTTAGTTTTGAACTTTTTATCTTCATTTTTTTCAATAATATTAAGAAATAGTTAGTCTTAACATTATAAATAAACTAAATCTGAAAAAGGATTTTTTTTATATGAAAATGTAAGAGCTGTTTTAAAATAAAAAGGATATAACTTGAGAAATAATTCATAGTCGAGTTAACATTATTGTTCCATATAAAAAAACAGTTAATTTGTCAAAATGTGTGATATTGTATTTATTTTAAAAGTTAGAGGGTAAAATTAATATAAATCAAAGTTAGTGAGTATTATTAAAATTTAAGAAAAATTAAAGGGTAAAAAGTATAATTAAGCTGAATATAAATATAGTGAAATAGTTTTGAAGTCGCAGAAAGCATGAATACTTAATATTTATATCTCCAAGTGTTGTGATTCAATGATAAGATTATCACTCATATAGACAGGATCTTTGGTTAGATTTCTTATTGAAGTGTTAGCGGGGATTAATGCTGTCTTTGGAATTACTTCTTGTATAAATTCATTTCATTTCAATAGAAATAATTTTAATTTATTTGTAAATAAATTTTTTATTTGAAATATATTAAAAAATATATTTAATTCAATTAAAAGGTATATTTTAATGTTATTATTGTAAATAATGTTAGAATGAGGGTAACGTTATTAATATAATATGTGTTTTATGTCAAATAGAATGAATCTTAATAAAATCTTTGATAAATTTAATGAATTTTATAATGACATAAATGTAATTAAATCAAGAATTATAAATGAAATGAAATTATATAAATTCTTTTTTAACTTAAATCCAAATACTATTTAAAATAAATTCATTTAAAAATTAAATGAAATATTATTTTAATCACTCTGCACTTCTTTGTTGAAAATTATTTTGCATAAGAAAACTCCGTTAGTTTGTAGATAAATAAAAAGCTTCCATACTATATATATTTTTTGCAATTAACAAAATAATATATATATATATATATAGTACTATGGTGGTGGGGGAAAATAATTCATTCTCTAAAATAATGGATGGTATTTTTTATCAAACTCTTACATATAACATTAAGAAAATAAAATATTTTTTATGATCTTGATTTTTTTTTTGTAATTATAAACACAAATGAAAGAGATTTTGATTTGAAAGCTATTTTTTTGACAAAACAAATATAGATGGATATGCTTGTTTTAAAAGGAAAATTATATGACCGAGGATGATGTGCTCCAATGAAAAATGTTTTAAGATGAGTCAAATGCAGTCTATTCATATATAATCGAATTACTATTATACTTTATGTTGAATATTTTTGTATAATTTGTAAATAAGAAACAAGTATGTTGCTAAATTCCCACATTAAAATATAAAGGATTAAAAACCTCTGTACCGAGAGATACACAAAAGATCATGTGAAGAGTCATAAAGGGGTAAAACAAAAATATGTTTATTCATATCTTAAGGCGTGTCAATTTATATTCAAGAGATGTGATGATTTATATCTAAAAGATATATTGATTAAATCAAAGAGATATATTAATTTAGATTTAAAAAATATGATAGTTTATGATTAAAAAAATATGATAATTCATGGTTATAGAGGCATGATTGATCATGCTTGATAAACATATTATTATTTCATGTTTAAAAGACATGATGCTTAAGAAATTGTCGATAAATATGGCTCTAGTAGATTCGCATCATAGGTAATGCAAGAGAGGGAATTCTTATTACTCTCTCTTTTTTCTTAGTGTAGAGTTATTAAAGGAGAGTTTTTCAGGAATTGCTAATAAGTGAACTCTTGGTCCTTGGTATAGAAACAACGGAAACACAATTGATGAAAGGTTCAATTATTAAATTAATATAAATGAGTATAAATAGACTGAATGTACAATCAAGATAATAATTGGAATTTGAAAGATAAATATTAAAAGCAATAATTAAAGATAAGGAAATAAAAAACATGATAAACAAAACCGACTAGTTAGTAAACTTATTTGACAAGGAGATTGGCTCTTATATTTGACTAAGAAATTAACTCCTTCGCATGCACCCGCAAGATGGAAGATCCACAGTGTACTGCAATCTTAGAACTCAGACTGAAATCAAGTTTTTGACAATAGTTTAGTGAGAACATCAGTTAGTTGGTCTTATGTGCAAACATGAACTACTTGCAATAAATTATTGTTAACATAGTCCCGAACAAAATGAACATCCAAATGAATATGTTTCATGCTTGAATATGCAACAAGATTTGCACTGACATAAGTGGCATTGAAGTTATCATAGTATAGCTTTGGAGGGACTAGCAAGATAATGCTGATTTCAATCAGCAAATTTTGAATCTAGGCCATTTAAACAACATTAGCAAGTGCATGATATTTAGCTTCAGTGTAAGTTTGAACTACAGACTGTTGTATGAATGAACGCCAAAAAATATGGTTTCCACAATAACATGCAGTATAAGCAGAAGTAGAGACATAAATATCTTTGTCCCCGCCCCAATCAACATCACTAAAATCTTATATTAGACGCATTGCATTATGTGAGAGATAAAGGCCATAATAAATTGCACCCTTCACATAGCAAAGGATTCTTTTCCTAGTAGTCTAGTGAGTTACAAAAAGACAATGCATGAACTGAGATAATTTATTAACTAGAAAGGAAATATCAAGCCGAGTCAAAGAAAGATACTGAAGAGTACCTACAACAATTGGGCATTCAATCATGGAGTGTGAGAGAGACTCCAATGGACATAAGAGTAGCAGCTTCCTTAGCATCAAGCATTTTTGTGCATTTAAGAAGATCAAAATATACTAAGATTGAGATAAAAATAGGCCATGAGTGGTTTAATTTACTTTAACACTGAATAAGTAACATAGACTACTAAGGGGCATTTGGTTAAGGAATTTCATAGGACAAGTAATGGAATAAAAAAAACTAATTCCATACTGAGTGTTTGGTTTATGTGTATAGGAATCTGTTACCATTACTTTACCTTAATTAACTCCCTCCATTTGAAATCATTCCTTCACCTAAGGTATCAGATTACATTACCCTCTAAAAACAAAAAAACAACCGCGTCTCTCTTTCATTCTCTCACCTCGCAAATATCTAATTACTCATTGACTACCATCCACCACCATCTATCGTCTCACCACCATCTTTTACCATTGATCACTATCCACCACTACTACCACCATTGACTATCACCCACCACTACCTTCCACTATTGACCATCGCTTACCACCACCTTCTGTCATTAACCATCATCCACCACTACCTTCCATCATTGACCATTGTCCACCACTACTTTCTATCGTTAACCATTGCCCATCATTACCTACTGTTGTTGACTAACGCCTATTATCACCTTCCATTATTGACCACTGCCCACTACCACCTTCAATTATTGACCACTGTCTATCACCACATTTTGCCTATGGCCATCACTACCACCATTGACCATCATCCACCATTATCTACTACCATTGATCATATCCATCATTACCTAATATAATTGACCACCATCAACCATCACCTACTATTGTTGACCATCGACCACCACCACCTACCATCTTTAACCATCATCTACTACTACCTACCATCATTGTTGATTGCCACCCAACTAAATAGCAAGAAAGGGAATCATAAACAGTTTGATTCTATTCACTCACTAAACTAAACAAATTAAAAAGTAATTAGTACCATTACCCTTACTCTTCCTTATTTGATTCCATTTGTATTCCATTTTCACTAGTTAAACCAAACACCCCTTAAGATCTTGATAGAGAATTTAGTAGAAGCTTGAAAATTACATCTTATGTGAGCGAAGAACCATTCTTGATAATGATAATATCATCTACATAAACAAGAAGAATCACTTTTTAGATGATGAGGTTGTAAAATAAATAGTAAGTATTTGCCTGAGAATTTTTAAACTCTAGTTGGACAAGAAAATTATTAAGAGACAAATACCAAGCCTTTGGTGCTTGTTTCAATCCATAGATACATTTGTGAAGCATTCACACATAAGAATGATTATTATTTTTATCTTGAAATCTTGGAGGCTATTCATGTAAACTTCTTCATTAAGAAAGCCATAAAGAAAAGCATTATTTAGATCTAGCCAATGAAATGGCCACTAATTTGTAAAAACAAGGTTAAAATAATATGAATTGCAATCGATTTAATAGCAAGATTGAATGTGGCATGGTAGTTAATGTCAAGTTAATGGAATCTTTTAACAGCTAAACAAGCCTTGTAATAATCAATTTTACCATTAGGAAGTCTCTTTACTCAATAGACCCACTTGCAGCCTACAACATTTTGGGAAGGATATGGTAGGACTAGTGTCCTTTTTTTATTTAATAGAGCAATAATTTCACTGGACATAGCTTGATGCCATTCAAAGTCCGAAAAAGCTTGATTAAGTGGTTAAGGTTGAAGACTTTCAAGTATTGAGTGATTAGTGGTAGTGAAGAGATGTTTGGGTTTAAATATTCCAAGTTAGGACTAAATGATCATAGGGTGTGTTTTACCTTGCGAAGGAGCAATGCAAGGTTTTGAGTTTGAGGTTGATGAAAAAGAGTGTTTTGCATGGGAAGCTAATAAAGAGTTTAATGGAGTTGAGGTGGGTGTTAGCATAGATAAACAAGTAGATTGTGGGTCTAGAGTTTTGGTGGGTGCTAGTAGAGATAAGGATTGGTCTCGAGATATTGGAAGTGATTTGGGTAATTGGGAATTATTTTAGAATAAGGATAGGTTTAAGTAGTGAGGGTTTGTTATAGGTAGATTAATGGATAATTGAATGTGAGTGGGATCCAATGATGTGGTATTAGAATTGTTTAAGGTAATGGAACTTGTATTTAGTGTAGATAAGGATGAGTTTGTGGAAAAGTTAATATTTTGTTGTACATGTGCATGGATATCTAAGGAACTCCAAAATCAATAAGATATGGATGTTGAAGTAAAAAGTTGTTGAAAAAGAAATTGTGACTAATAAAAAATTATGTCTAGAGAGATAACCCTTATAAGAATAGAGGTCAAGACATTTATAGGTACTTTGAGATGAATTATAATCAACAAAGATATAAGGGGTAGACCATCGTTGTAATTTATGAAGAGTGTATAGACATAGCCAAACACATGTAATTTTAGGTAATTGGGTTGTTTGCCAAAGAGAATACAAAGGTCTAGAGATTTAGAGGGGTATACGAGTTACAAAGCAAGGTTAAGCCAATTTGTACAACATGGTGGTGATGTCATTTAGCCAAACCATTATGTTATGGTGTATATGATGGTGTGGTAAGATGAGAAATATCTTTAGTTGCAAGAGTTTATGACATTTTAATGTATTACCCACCATTAGTGTAAAAAGATAAAATTTTATGTTTGAAAAATTTTTCAACAAGTGCTTGAAATTGAGGAAAAATAATATAAATATTATATTTCTTTTTAAGAGCAAATAACCAAATGTATTTACTAATAAGATCAACAAAGATGGCATAATATCTAAAAGCATCTAAGGAAGTAATGAATGATAGGCCCCATACATCTGAATAAATTAAATCTAAGAGCCCCTGACTAGTAAGGGAAGATCTAGTAGCAATCGGTAAGTTGTGACTTTTATTACATTGACATGATTTCCAAAATGAATAAGAAGACTTAGGGGACATAGATAAAGCTTGAGGTTGAATAATGAAATTCTAGACACAAAGTATTGGGTGACCCAAGCATTCATACCAATGAATGTAGGAAGCACAACGATTGAGAAATACTCTGGAGGGCATGGTGATAGGTTGAACTTAATATAGGTCATCCTTCTTTGGTACTTGAAGAAGACTCGTTGCCATTAAAACAAATCCTTAATCACAAAATAGGAGAGATAAAATTCAATTAAAACACTATTAGTTTTCAAAACTTGGAAACATTATTAGATTTGTAGAAAGTGTAGGGATACATAATGTATTGTGAAGTATGAAACTAGTTTTTGGTGTAGTGAGTTTTATCATTTTCACATGTGCCATTTCAAAACCTATATCATTGCCAATGATTACTCCATTAGATCCATCATATTCAAAGTTAATAGTGAGATTGGAAAGGCTATTGGCTACATGATGTGAGGCACCTAAATCAAGTACCTAATTCTATGGAAAGTCATTGCCTTTTGAAGTTGCAAGATTAGTTGTTAGTTGTTTGTAACCAAGTTGATAGCAATATTTTGTAATGTGGCCATGTTGATCACAATACTAAAAAATAGGCATGGAATATTTTTGGCTATTGGAGGATTCCCTTCAATGGTTCAATCGATTAAGTAATGGGTTGTTACAATACTCTACGCTCCCTTAGTGGTTGTTACAATTTGTATTCTGGTAGTTTAGATTCCCTCCACTGTTTGAATTATTCCATGGATTTTGGAATGATCCTTGAGTGCCACATTAGGTATAGTAAACAAAATTAAAAAGAGTCTAAATTGGATTGTTTTCCTTTTTTATGATTTCTTCGTAAGTCATCAAGTTGTTAAGTAATTACTTAAAAGAGATAGGGCTGTCTCTTGTGTGAATAGAAGCTGCTATTTCTTGAAATTCAGATCCAAGTCTATTAGCCAAGGAAATCCTAGCTACACATTTTCTTCAGTTTTGATGATTGAAAAAACAATTTTAGAAAAATAATTATATTTAATATCATAAGCTAGATATATGCTTCAGTGTTTACCTGTTTTGTAGGATTCAAAGTTGATCAAAGCTTACTCAAAAGATCAACATTAGTTCTAAGTTTTTATTTAATTTCATAGGATCTTTGTAAATGAGATCTTATTCAAATTGCTCAATTATATTTTTTTTTAAAACAACTTACCATAAGGTATAAGAAATCATTTCAAATGAGTTTTAAATCAAAAGTTTTCAAACAAACTTTTTACATGTTTCTTCACAAGTTAAACTTTTATAAAAACTATTTTTTCACTGTGTGAATCGATTTGCAAATCGATTCATTATTGGAACTTTTCTTACCAAAGGTTTGGAATTTTTTTGAATCGATTTTTTAATTAATTCAACACCTATTTTCAAAACACTATGATTTGATTCATCAATCGACTCCGATATGAATTTTTACACAAGTTGAATCGATTCATAAATCGATTATTAGTTACAAGTTTGTTATAACCGCTATGAATCGATTCACGAATCGAATCAAGCACTAAAAATCAATTTTTTTAAATGTTAGTTATCTTAACTATAAATAGACCAAACCTTATTTCAAACTTAACTTTTTCATAACTCATTATGACAAACATAGAGAAACTTTGAGCTTACACTTGATACATTTATACGTCACTTGATTTCAATGATTCAATCAATCTTTGAGCAATTGGAAGAAGATTTCTGCCTAGATAATTGAGATTTACATCTCAATTTACTGTATTGTATCTCTTTACTCTATCTTGATTTACTTTTTAGATTTCCAGGTTTTAGGAATCTAGATACAAAGGAAAAGGTTGATCTTCCCTTTGCATCCTTCTAGAATTGTGAGGTTGATTACAATTGGTAAGAGGTGCATTGAATTCTTGTACATCTTCATAGCTATGAGGTTGACCATAGTTAGGTGAAGATATAGAATTTTTGTATCATAGGCCTTACAAGAGCCCAAGAAAATTCTTGTTGTAAAACTGGTTTATAGAAGCCCTGTTAAATTCCTATATTAGTTAATAAAAGCTATCATATGGTTGAGTATTGATCCAGTGAAGTAAACTTGAATTGTGGTTTCAATTCAAGTTGAACCATTTAAAAATTTCTGTGTCTTGATTCTTTTATTGCTATTTTTATGTTATTGCATAATTTTGAGTTCTGCATAAATATTGTTACATGAATTTCTATCATACTAAAATTTGATATAGTTCTAAATAAATCCTGTAATCTAGTTTTCTGATATTTCAATTAACCAACAAATTAATTGCTAATCTGATACTCTGATATTATTCTTATAAACAAGAAAGTCTTTTGCTATGCATATTATAACTAATTGCAAATTACTTGCATATTGCATCAAATTGTTGATCATTTGTATGTTAAATTCAATTAAAGTTTAATGCAAAACAAAAGAGTATAAAATTCCCTTAAAGGAATAAGGACAAGATCATTCATATTTTTTATTTTTCCAAGACCAACAAAGTCCATTTAGCATATAGAAGGTAAGATCCTTAAGCGATATCTATCGATCAATAATTGTCAGTTTACCTACTAAGTGTTTAAGGGTTTGTAGATATTCAAAAACCAATTTCAAGGCTTTGTTTATGACTTCCATGTGCTCTTTATGAGCCATAACCCTTGATCTTGATTTATTTGCATGCATGTTTACCAATATGTTCCATGCTACTTGAGAAATTTCAACCAAGGACATTATGAGACTTGCATTATCAAACAAAGAAGTGAGTAGTACATGTTTTATAAGTTAATCTTGCCTATGCTACAAGGTATAGGTTTAATCCATAATTGTTGTTTTGTCCTTTAGAATAGTTTTCTCAAAAAGAATGAGAATGAGTGGTGCCATCAATATATCCAACTAAGTTATAGCCGATGAGTAAGGCCATAAACTGAGCACATTGAAAGGGGTAGTTGGCTTGAGATAATCATAATTAAAATTGGGTTGTCGAATTAATGGAAGTAAGGTTGGTTGTGCTCTAAATGTTTCCATCTGGGGAGCCAAAAGTAACCACAAGTTTAGAGCTGCTCATTTTAAATCCTGAGTTCACCGAAGATTTTTGCTTTAATACCATATAGAAACATGTAAATGGTATAATAGACCCAATGCACAATGAGGATAACAATTAGAATTTGAAAGATAAATACTTAATACAATAAATAAAGATAAGAAAATATAGAAACTTGATACACAAAACCAACCAGTTATAGTAAACGTATTTGACTAAAAGACTAACTCCTTCACACTTAGAATAATCCTAGGAGTGGTTTGCAAGTTACTGTGTAGCAACTAGTGGGGACAAATACACTTTAAGGATAGTGTAGTTTTCTACATGATTACAAGCTTACAATTTCATTGTCTTCTCTATCCACACACTTTTGATCAATACTTTCATATCTTTTTCTTACTATTATATGCCATATAATTGATACAAATGATGTGATGAATACAAGGATAATGTTTTGGTACATAATCAAAGATTTTATAGGTTTTTATAAAAATTTAACATAAAAATGGTAAAAAGTAATTTTTTAAATAAAAAATTATGTGTGGATTTTATATATGATAAGTATACAAAAAAATTTAATTCTATTGTTTAAAATTACATAAAAAATTCTATAAAAATTTTAGAATAAATTACTTCGACCTTCCCTAAAGTTTGCCTAAATTACACAGACCTCCCCTACACTTCCAAACTATAATTGTCACTCCATTTTAACAAATCTATTAGGAATATTACCTGAATATTCTTTGCTTTTATTTTTGTTTTTGTTTTATTAATTGTAAGTTACAAAATGATAAAATTGCCTTTTATTTATACAATTTTGACTGAAAAATCTTTATTTTACACAATATCTCTACCCTAGCCATCGACATGCTCTACTCCTTCAATTTTCTCCATCATGCTCTGCTACTTCAATTTGCTTCACCATTTAAGAATTAAATCAGTTGGGCGCAGTATATTTGCATGTAATTTATAAATTAATTTGGTGTCTAGCATTTAAATTTGCCTTTCACAATTATGTTTGATCAAGATTTTATGCGCATTTTCTAATGCTAGTTCATATTTTTAGCCATATGTTCTAATGCTAGTTCATATTTTTTTATGTTATTTTTCAATACAGTTGCTATCTGATATTTTAAGTGCGCAAGTGTTCATATTTTTTTACCCATTTCTCTATATTTTCTAATGCAATTGTTGTCTGACATTTTGAGTGTGCAAGCACCATTTTTTTTTTACCCAATGCAGTTACTGCTTTTGCTTCTATCAAAATGGATGATTTTTATTTCCTATACATTAGATTCAAGGACAACTAGCACATTATATATGGTGTGTACCCCAACAAATATAGCTATTTGGATTTGGCTGATGATTTCGACAAATTTATGTTGTGTGAGATTCCATCTTGAGTTAGTTGCACTTATTGTATTAGGTATCTTGTTCTAACTACCAGCAGTCAATATGTAGTAATTAGGAATGACAATGATGTATTGAACATGTTTGCTATGTATGCTGGTAGTAATGCTATTTATCTTGACATTCTGATGTGGTCATGATTACTCCTATCTCACAATCTATGGTCTCAGATATTGATAATGTGCCTGTGTCTAAAGCTCAAATCCAAATAACCAACAGTAGACCCAAGCTAACCTAAGCCATAGGTCCTACCTAAACTAACCCCATAAACCCAAAATGGCCCATCAGATAACAATATGATAATAGTAGTAATAAACCAAACTCAAATGATGATTATGCAAAGG